>CABFOV010000173.1:33298-98355 GCA_902141375.1 Timema poppense | reverse complement strand
TGATTGTGAGATGAAATGAAGGACCTACAGTTTAACGTGGAATCCGAACCACGGTGGAGGCCTGTCATTCCTCACATTCACAAGATGTCTTGTCAGAGGTGAAGGAAGGGTTTGGTAATCAGATAAATCTTTGCCGGGACCGGGGATCGAACCCCGGCCGCCAGCATAGAAGTCTGACATCCTACCCCTAGACCGCCAGGTCACCCCGCTGCTAGTGTTATCGACATTTTGTTCGTTTCTAAAGATAATTTAATCAGAAACTATTTAGCTTTAGATGTCCTGACATTTATGTTAAAGATGCATTGTACTTAAGAAGCATTCAACTAGCGTGGTTTTTCAACTGGTGCGGAAACCTTAAAAAAGAATTAACCACTCAAGTCGAGGACTGACTCTTAATTTTTTTTTAAACTAATAAACTTTAAAAATTGTAATTTTATCTCTATTTGGCTATCATGATATTCCTAAAATTGTTTTAAGTAGTTAAAATAACTTAGTTAATTTAAAATATTATTTCAATTTTTCTGTTGGTCCTTAATTGGCTGTTTATCGCTCCCACGATTCCAATCTATCACTTGCCTTCTAGACCGACAAAAGCGAACTGGTCCACGTGTATGATGGCGTTCCCTTCCAGCTCCAAAGAGTTGAGAATTGTAAGATGGGAGAATACGCGAGCAGGCACTTCCTTCAGGTGGTTGTGGGCCAGGCTCAGGGAATCAAGGTTGCGCAGACCTGCGTGCGCACAAAACAACACCAGAAGTTTGGTCATCTCAACATTACATTTTTATACCTTGATTTGTTTTAAAGATTCCACATTTGGAGCAACCTTTAAAAATACAAACATGTTTTTCTGTTCAACAATCATACAAATATAACTCTATTATTATTGTTATTTTATAGGTATTGATAATATCTTTCAAAAGCGACAGATGGTCACATAAACTTATGTATGAATATGTGAAACTAGATCTAATAACTTTTTATAGCTGTAATATATGTCTCATTCGTAAGCTGCCATGATGTCAATTCAGGTTTGAGCATAATTTTGTAGGGTATAATCGCCCAACTTCGATTCGGTGTTAAAAAAATAATTAAAATGGTAATTTACGTTATTAGCTTGCATTATTTTTAATGTAAAAATACAAAATTAGAACAATATTTCAGAACTGAACAAGAAGGAATGAGCGTATACATGTGTTTTCTTGTGTGATTTATTCCATTCTTTAAAATATGTATAAGTACACGTATTGGAAATTGGCATGTTGCACTTCACTATACCTTATAAGTTTTAGTTTCTCCTTATAGTCGTTTCGCCTCGGACCAACCCCAGTGACGTCTCAGTGCGTCGCGGAGCACAGTTTGGGAATCTCTGGGTGAACATATCTTTCTCGTAAATTCACCGTAAGATGGGCTCTTTGAGGTGGGAGTGTAGGAAACACGAGATAAGGACAGTGTTTTTGCAATTTTTATGTCAAAACTTTTTTTTGGCCAAAATAAATAAAATATTGTTTCATTACAAACATAGAGATAAATTTTCTTCACGTGGTGATATCAACACTTGTTGAATATATGTCATGAGCATAGCGGTATTAAACGAAGAAAAAAAAGTGTATATAGATTAACGGGAAGAGAGGATGACAAAACCATCCCGTGCGGATCTGGCTAAACTTCAAACTCTAATCTCCCAATCAGCGGCGACCAAGTGTAATGCGATTTTAATGTCTTGGACTTGTATATTTCTTTCGCTACTTTTCATTATCCGTCCCAGTTATACGCCTATATATTTTAACTAAACTAATTTAGTGGGGATGAAGAAAGTAGAGTTTAAATAACATATACCTGCATTTGCGTGAAGGGAGTGTGTAAAATTATTTTGGAAAAGCCACTTTAAATACATAGATTGGAATCTAGATCTTTTCCTCGCCTTCAAATCTTACGAAATGAACATGACACTTGGTCTGCGCGCCCACCTATGTGGATACAAAACATAATCTCAGGTGATAGCTATTAGAGACTTACATTCTACTATAATCGAAACCTAAAGAAGATTTTGTGAGTGAATTTCAAGAAAACGCAGAATAATTCAACCGGCGAGAGTATATGGGAAAACATGCTGTGGACTTAAACCACCCCTACTCTACCTAACCGGTTATTGAACCCCGGCCTCTCGGAGGAGAGCTAAGTGTTTTGACTTTGTCGTACTAAAATAATGTTATCTTTCTTCTGGGAGTTATTTTAGTAAAGGCCTTTATATCTCTAAAAACGAGGCGAGTAGAATCAATATCTTGAAGCGTGAATTTTTAACGAGATCCGCCAACTCTGTCGAGTGTTGAGGGGGTCCCGGAATCAATAGAAATCTAAGTGGATAGGAGTGAAAGCACGCATAGTTTATTATTTTTTTGTGTCAAGAAAACTTTCGAGGAAGGTAAAGGTGCTTCCACTGCTGTGTTTTTGTTAAGAATGTATGTCCCCCCTTTCTCATTGGCTGTTAGGGTTATACTATTTGCTTAGAGTTATATAGTAAATTCGTGATTATTGTATAATATTTCTGGTTTGCTACGAATCCACAAAACAGGGAAAACCGGTAAAAGTAAGGGAATTTTTTTTTTTTAATATATATTTTGGCAATAATTTTCAAAATATGAACCAGAAACCTATTAGTTTTACCTTCAATTCGTGTTGATTTGTGAAGACCGCTGACACGTTTATTTTTAATAATTCTTGTAGCCACTCTGGTGGACGTTTGATCTGACTAGCCAGTGGATGGGAGGTCAGGGTTCAAATCCCGGTTGGGTCTAATGAAGGCTTATACTTAAATTGTTTCTCCCTCCCCCTCTATGGCAAATATGGGTACATAATCTTTAAAATTATACCTTTCTCATACTTAATCCATTGACGTAATCAATGTATACGTATAACTCGAACGGATATTAAGAGGCCGTGAAAGACCAAATCAAACCGATCTTGATCTAAAATGTGGAAAGAAGAAGAGTAACTTAGAATAAATTAACTCACATTAGCTTGTAGAAAGGATAGGAACAACCACATGTAGAAAACCAGCCTCGTGGTATTAATTGTTAATATTTTATCCCTGCGACCCAATATGTTAGGGATGAGGAATTTAGGATTAAGAGGAAATGTATCTGTATTTGCATGGGGGCAAAAGTGGGATACAATTAAGGAATAAATACCCTCATTACATACATTTGAGATTCGAACCCCGACACTGGCATACCAGACTAGATGATCTTGACGTTAGATCCGCCGGTGCGAGTCCATCAGGCGTTCCGCAATAGTAACGTTTAAGAACACTTGGCTACCGAGTTCTGATGGTTAAATTGCCCTCATTACATCCCTCTGAGATTCGAACTCCGACACTGGCAGACCAGACTAGATGAGCTTGACGCTAGGTCTGCTGGTGCGAATCCATCGGGCGTTCCGCTAGAGTAACGCCTAACACCACTCGGCGACCTAGTTCTGACGGTAAAAATGTCACCTTCAAAGTCTCCCTCGTGGATGTCCGTGATGTGATTCTCTTGCATCTCCAGTTTCTTGAGGGTATCCATGATAGAGAGGGCCTCGGTCGGAACTGCGGACAACTCGTTGCCTCCCAGGTTGAGCCTGCGTAGCTTCCTGAAAACATCGTCATCGCCAGTGTTTGGTTATACGTTCAATGTTTGTTTTTAAATATAAGTCATGCACTGGATAAACCACCTGAGTGGAGGGATTTTCAATCCGATACCTTCGAGGTTTTCAAACCAATGTTCTACGGTATTAACATTCCGATGGCTTCTAGGGCTTTTAACTGGATGTCGTAAAGTATTTTCAATCCTAAACTCTCATCCAGGGAATTTCATCCGGTTCAGTGGTATTCAACCGGAGGTACGCAAAGACATCCTAAGGGGACCGTAACATTTTATTTATATACTTAGAGAGAGGAGAAATTGGTAAAGAATGAGGTGACTCTTAGATAGGCGCAAGTAAAAGGAACAAATAAAATATATTTATACCTGTGTCCTATCATTCTTTATCAATATCCTTTATCTCCCTTTTTGTGTTTTTTGTATTCCTCTATTAAGACGTTGTTTGCGCGTTTCACACACTCTCCTGATGTGTTCCGATAGAATGAAACCTAGGTCGGGGGATTGGGTGGTAACGATCGATCTTCTTCAAGAGACAGCCATTACCTCTTTGTCCAGTGGCAGCAATGTAAAGTGTGAACTATTTTATTTTTATTGGGAAAGTCATATTGTGTTTGTTCCCTAGCGTATGTTTTTTAATCACCTTTCCTGTACCATCTTCCAAATATATATACATACAAATTGAGAGTCTATTATTTCACGATAAAAATGAACATTCGGTTCAGATTAAGGCTATCCACGAGAGACCCGGACGTAAAGACTTGCGATCTCAGAGTGCCAATTTTATTCTCGACTAGTAGAAGTACATATCGTTGCCCGGGGTAACCGCGTAATCAATCGCTTGGTTAACCCGGACAACAATTTTGTTTTGCTTCAAACAGAGGAAAAATTCTCCTTGTTTTATTTCTTCCGACACAGTGATTAGGGTAAATCTAAAAACAATTTAATCAAATATGTAAAATCTCAGTTTTTAGTTAGCACATATTTGTGTACAGGGGCTACTAATTTTAAAATTTCAGACCTCTGCGTGCGGTAGATATCACGGCAATGATCGTGACAGACAGACAGAAAATCAAACTCATCATTTTGTTAATATATATTTAGACTATAGAATATGTATAACATGCATTATCCACCAACAACTTTGGAGGTACAAAGTTAAAGAGAAATTATACCTGGGGCACAGAGAAGGAGAGAATCTGTGACCTGGGGGTACGCAAACATAAAAGGTTGAATAGTACTACCTAATGCATATTCACATTTTATTAAAAAGAAACTAATAAAAAAAGGTCAATATTTATGTAATTTTACTTTATGCCTGTTATTATTATTATTATTATTATTAGTCTTATTTTATGTTAGTAGATATTATCTATCCATAGTGACAGCAGCAGATCACATGACTTTATGTTTGAATATATTAACATTGTTTTACTAACTTTTCTGACTGTCAAATAGTTCGTTCCTATGTGAGTCTGACTTTATATTCGTTACGGTACCCTTAAGAGATTTTAAACCCTATGCTCGCGTACGGGAGGATATTTTCAGTCGCCTACAACTGGAGGTGCTAAACATTATTGAAGATAAAATTACTTAAGGTGGCTGCCTTGGTCAGCTAAAAAGTATCAATCGCTATCAAAACACACGGCTTAAAATACAATGCTCTCCTTCGTTTTTTTATAAATACTTCTCTATTCTGTCTAATTTTATACTCCTTTTTGACCGTCACCTTCAACCACCCTTTGTCAGGTTAATTAGAAAGAGAGGAAATAAAATTACGACACTTCTTACCTCAAGGTAAAGAGGAGAAAGATCGCTGCCAGTTCTCAAATATCTTAAAAAAAATTGTTTTGAGACAATAAAAAAAACACTATTTGTTAAAGAAAGGCTAAATATAGAGTTCTTTTCATCAAGCCTAGTCTCATAGCTTCGCATATATGCTTAAAAAGTAGTCGAAAATGAGCTAATACTACTTTTTCAGACTTTTGTTTTCTAATAATAAAATTCAAAATATAAGGTTATTAAGGAAAATGAAACCTGTTTCGTACGACTCTATTTTGTCGTGAACCATATTTTAAAATTACTTATTGTAAAATTAATTATTTGCGTTAGAGCTGAACTTCCGCGCGGCAATTTATCGCCTACTGAGGCAGCCCCTTTAATACTTAATTCATTACAACAAAAACATATCTAAATGCAATAATAATACTAAAAATGAGTGGAAGTTTGGAAATTTCTTATGGTGAGTTGATATACCAATAGGATTTAACTTATTTTAAGGTTGGGTGTATTTTTTACTATATATTATATTAGTGTAGACATAGAAAGGAACATACTGAAATATATAATTTACTTGATATTTGGATTGTAGATATACAAACATTACTATGCTAATTAAAAAAAAAATTCTTCCAAGTCTTAGACATAGCCTAGAAACTCATCTTTTGCATTTTAATATTTTAATCATGTTGCTCGCACCCGCCAATAATTTCCGAGGGTCTCGCTGGAGAGTAAGTTAAGTCCTAGCTTAAACTTCTACATTGTACTTATGTTGGATCAACATGTTAGTTGTGTATAAAAGTTCACACGACATTAAATATTTCCTCGTTGGCCACATACACCTACATTTATGTGGTTTCATGAACTGGCTGTGACCCGTTTCAAAGGTCGAGTGGTCTAAGGCGTCACTCTCATGTTAGGCACGTCTGATGATGATGATGAGATAGGGGGTTTGAATCCCAGTCGTGTGTACTGAAGGTGGGTTTTTACTAAATAGTTTCTTACTCTCTTTTCATGAAAATGCGGGTAGATGACTTCTAAAAGGCTTCCTTACTCATCTCTGCTATATTAGAGTAATTATAATATATGCGTATTTCCTGAACAGTTAGTAGTACGCGGTGATAAAAATAACTATCTGTCCTTAATGTTTGACCGGAATATTTAAAGTATTTTCCATTCGAGACTAAACAACTATGAATAACCTTGGGAGATCAACTTTAATTACGTTTTTAAAGCAGACATCAATAACGGTTTAGATTTTAGACGTATCTGCCTAATCTCTGAGAGGCCCTCTGAGGTGCAGGTGTCCTGAAATCCCAAGTTATTTAAGAATTGGTTTGATATTTCAAAATAGAGTCCAAGATAAAAATTTTGATAAAATATATCAACTTGTGATTAAAGACATAGTTTTTAAGTTTTCATATTTTTTTTAAACTATGAAAAGATGAATAGCCTATTTTCAATGATGTTTACTATGAAATGTCTTAGTTCTGCTTCAAATAGGAGGTGCCCATAAAACATAGTCTAGCGTTCGAAATAAAAGCTTATTTTTGTATTATATTAAATAATGGTGTTCTTGCAAAGAAAGATTCTCTAATACGGGTTTGATTTAGAAAGGATGGTACTTTTTTGACGGTTATAAAAGCTACTAAAGCAATTTGCCTACAATAAACTTGTATTAGTGTGATTTAAAGCTGTCACTTTTCAAATATAGTATTAATACCTATAAAATTATACAGCCATACATTATCATATCGACAGCAAAAAAATAAGTTGGTATTTTCTAAAAGTTCCTTCCTAACATAATCCTACTATAGTACTTGATTAAACATATTTAAAGTGAAGTTTGATAGCAACTATATTACATTTGGCCATTTTTAAAAGGTGTTGGTCATTATTTATTTAGTAATGACAGTTTTTTTCTTAAAAATTATTTGATCACAATAGAAGGAGCGCTTTCCCAAACTGCTTGTTATTTAATTTAAAATACTACGTCTCTGACTGTGATTTCTTGTAATTTGTAATTTATTCACTAAAACCTTTGTTGAAAAAAACAGTGTTTTATGTGCAAGGTTATAAACAAACCCTACCACGAATTGGTTTTCAGTTCGTTTTAATATTTCAGTTTTATTCCGCTTCTTTTTTAAATTCTATTGCTTTTGCATATATGTTTCGTGCGCGTCGTAAAAACTTTATTTTTTGAGAGCACGATACGAGCAAACGATACGATACGAGCACATTAGCCACTAATGCTTGCAGTCCCGCATGCGTGACAAGATTCTGTTTCCCGGCTCCACTAAACTCGGCGCAGGATTGCGTGACTTTACCGACAATATAGCAAACTGGGGAGGAATTACAACAAATCACATATTTACGTGGCATTTGCATTTCACGACATTTCCACGTTCGTGCCTTCTTAAATATTGTAAAAGTTTTCGATTAATGTCTTTTTCACCCCCTATTTATCCTGCATGTTATGAAATTTAGAGATTAACCTCTGATATGTTGATTCTGTATTTAAAAAACAACAACACCTTTTTCAAATATCCTTTTGAGGATGTATGAAATAAAATATCATTTAACACTCTCTTATGTAAATTACTAAGTAACTATTTCTGAAAATATTAATTTTAAATATATGCATCTAAACACCACAACATTAAAGTTTAATAGCTCTCCGTCAAGCCCCTTTTTGACTTTCACATTTACCAATTTTTTAAATTGGAATACTACATTCTGCTTTAGAGTAACGCACTAATCAGGAATATCTTTGCAGTGTATACTCCTCCCGCTAATGGATATCTGGCCAAGGTGGGAGAGGGGGAGTTACTAACTGTCCGAGGATCGATGGTAGGCACGGGGTAATCGACCCCTAAATTGCTCACTGCGTGCGTTTACGTGCGTGGCTACGCTCGAAGGACGCAGTCATGTTGGACTAGTCACTAGATAATCCTTGAGAGAGGTGTTTGTTCCCCAGACACTGGCTGCTGACACCTAAACGACAAATAGATTCCACTCTGAAAAGTATCCGACTTAAATAAGGTGTCAGACCAGAAACTTAGTGATGTTCCAATGCTGTTCAGTAAATTAAAATTGAAATGGTATTGATACGGCTTAAGCTGACGAAGAGTGACCTAATTAATAATTCTAGTGAAAGTATGCTGTTGCATAGGTTCTTGACATTTCTTGTAATTCTGGACGCTGCATTTAAGCGGAATATATTCCTCCCAACTTGTTTGCCAAAGGGCTGATGACGACGCGTCACTCTTTAGAATATATACTAGTGGTGAGGTTAGACATGAAAATCTACTGCGCAGAAAGACATGTTGCTGTGGAGGTTGGTATTATAATATGGGCAAAGTATACATAACAAACGTATCTTTATTTTTATATATTTCTTATGATGTATGCTATGCTACTATCATAGAAAACAATAGTTATTATTCACCTTACACTGTTTCCATGCTGTCATCATCCAAACAAACTAAACTGCATGGAAAAGTTTTTGTGGACAGATAATTGATACCATGATTCAGTATTTAATCCCCAAAATTACTACAAATGATCACGAGCACACAGTTGGTCTGCGTATGCGCACACGCTATTGTTTTAGTTGTGAATGTCTGACTTCACCAGCCATACATGGTGAGCTACAGAAGAACATGCCATTTAGTGATTAATACCTTTTATAAGCCACTGGATTGTATAAGGGAGTTAGGTTATATTTAATAACCTGATGAACAGAAATGTGAGAAGTTGGTTATAATTCGTCTGTTACTTACTTCTCTAAACCCTTGAAGGCCTGCGAGTCGATGTTAGATAGCCTGTTTTCGTACAAAGTGAGTATCTCGAGTGTGTCCAAACCCTCGAAGGCCTGATTGTGTATCGTGGCCACCTTGTTGTGGTTCATGTTGAGGATCAAAAGGTGGTGTAGGTTCTTGAAGGAGTTAGAAGGTACCGTGGACAAAGAGTTCTGAGATAGATCCAGTTGCGTCAGTCCTTTGCCTGTGGATAAATGGATCATGAACGTTACTTTGGAAACATATTATGTTACTTCAGTGTTTTCTATGTGTGAAATTGTTGTCATTGAGCACTACTTTAGTTTGATTTTATCCAGGAGATGTCCTAAATACTTTCTACTACTATATTATGAAGTAATCATTCTTTCATTGTGGCGTGTAGGCTACTACAACTCTATTTTACTATTTCACTCAAAAACCCCTACACCGAGTGAGCTGAAATTTCACTTGGCTATAACTCAGACGCACGGCTAACATATAGTCTAATTAAAATTGCATACACCGCTTAACCTAAAACACAAGCCCCTTTCCCCGCCCCTTAGCGCTCCCAGACGTATCTACTGAACCGCTGGGGCTGGGTGGTACTCAAGGGAGCTAGGCTTAGAACACCCACACCCACCTCACTGCCCCAGACGTATCTCCGGAACCACTGGGGAGAGGTGGCTGTCTAAATTTAGTAATATACTTTCAATATTTAATTACCAATATTTAGCTACCCATAAAAAATTGTATTCATTTGTTAAACCAATAAACTTATACATACTAATTAATTACTGACACATACCACATTAGCGGCCAGATGAGCCACATATATAAACTAGTTTGAATTTCTAATTACTTTGTATTATCAACTTTTTGTTGGTTTGTAACACTTATTTTAACATAATGGTTTTAGATTAAAGTGAGCTATCAAACCCGAAAAAAAAGAACAATTTGAAGAGTATCAAATTCTAAGAAATTCACCAGCATCTTCCTATAATGCTTATTGAATACTTCCAGGGGCGTTACACTAAATATATTTTGGTGGGGGGTGGAGGGTGGGACAGTGAATTTCCCAACTCTAGGTGTTATGAAAATATAAACATTCCCAGGTGACCAGAGATAGTACAAGGGCAACGTAGAGAACACCGGGGGGTCTGAAATGGAATGGTATGGAATACCCCCTAGTCAACAGATTCCCAGGAAAATGATAACATTTGAGGCGATAGTTGGACTTTTAATTGAGGTTCCAGGCAACTGTATTTTTAAAGTTGTAGTGATGGACTTTTCAAGCTACAAATGTTATTTGTTTTGACATTCATCATCATTACGTGTAAGAAGACATCAATTTTTGGCTCATAAAAACTCCAAATTCTATTAAATGATAAACTTAAAACATTACCCTACCTTCTTAAGACTAATAGTATTTAGTAGTAGTCCTAACCTTCTTAGGACTACTATTATTTACGTTACTAGCCTACTTGTCTAGCTATATTCTTTCTTCACAATCTACTACTTTTAAATAGTTGTCATAAAATCACAGAACTAATTTTTCGGTGAGCCGAGGAATAAGAGTAGCCTTGCGTGGATACCAATACCATTTTTAAATTAACACCCCGGTATCTACCAGTAATTTCCTTTGGAGGAAACCGCAGCTGGTGAGCTGGTACTACACTAATCCTTGGTATGGATAGGCATTTTAATATATGTAATTCATATTTTATTTTATACTTCCTTAATACAATTATTTAAAGTCGTGAACTTGGAACCAGAACCGGCCACCTGTAAGCCCCGGGTCCGGTACCATTGTACCAATAGTCCCCTCTCTGGCGATGGGTCTGGCTAGGAGTGCCAATGGGTCTTTTATTTGATAGACGCATGTTAAAATCGTGTTACCTATAGAGCTGAGTGACGACTCTTCGACAACGGCAAGGCTGCTGTTGTGGATGGTGAGATGACTGATCTCCAGACCTAGGAACACAAAGCCTTGCAATTTGGGTAGATTGTTGTGCCTCAACTTTAGGTAAAAGATGATGATGTTCTGTTTCCCCTTGAGCACGCTCATGGCCTTGGCGATGTGCGACAGGTCTGTGAACTCGCACACGATGTCCAGGCCGTTCTTCTTCACCGTGCACGTGCAAGGGTTGATCTCTGCGTAGGGTGGACACTGCGAGAGATATATGGAAACACCATGATGAGTTTGTTGTTCTCCACTCGGTTATGACAGGTTGAAAGAGTGTTTTGCGATTTAAAAAAAAAGTTGCTTTATCTCATCGTGACCCATACTCCCGAGTGTGTTATTGAGCATTTCTAGTGGTTTTCTCTTTAAAGTTAAATGGGGAAAACTATTATAAATGACACTGAATTATTCAGGAATTGACCACCTATTTCACTATATCACAAGCTTTTTCATTGTTTAACTTATATTCAAATTATTGCTTTCATTTAATTTTATCCGATCCTTTTGTTAATATTGCTTTTAAAATGGCATTTTGAGACATGTAAGTAAATAATTAGAGGCAAATGGATGGCTCATATTGTAACTTTGATAGACAATACGAATAATCTAGCACCCAAATACTAAAATAGACTACACATTATTTAGCCTATTGATTAAGTTAATACCGTTGAAAACGTCAACTTTCTCTCTTATATTCAGAGCTATCCCAAGGTTTTTTTTTCGAATATAGTTTATGTAACACATGATGTGGAGATGACAGCAACGCATTATTAATTAAAACTATACTTCAAATCCCAATATCTTTATTCATCGTCTTAACGGGGCTTACTTGAAGTTTAGGTAGTTTACATTATTTTATCACTTTATTATGATCTTGATGGTTGGTAAGTTTTTGAGATTCTTTGTGGCCCTAACATTGTTTTAGACTGGTGGCTTTGTACCTATGGTTTGCATACACTCGGAAGTATACGATGTATTTATAAGGGGTATCTATCTATATATAAACATATCCTTATATGTTTGTGTGTGTGTTACCGCACCCTCCAGAACCCCCTGGATGACCTATAAAGCTGAAAGTTTGCCCACGTAAAGAATTTAGACCACGGGACAGAACCTAACGGAGCCGGATTTTCGAGATCTCCTGTCTGTCTGTATCTCGGCCTAGAGCCGAAACGATTTTACCGATAGGGTTAAAACTTGGTATATAAGGTTTTTATATGGCTCTCCCAAGAAGATTTTGGAATTATATATCTAGCAATAAAATTAAGGCTAGTTTACTAAAGGTCAAAAAGAGATCAAATCAATTTTCTTAAAATACACTAACGTTTTTGATTAAATTTCGTATTTAGGCTCTATTATTCATTACAAATACAATGACGATTTTCATTTGCCCTTTAAAAATGACTACATAGGCGTAAATTTCCAGTTTTGATCATATATCTCCGTAACTATTTGATATACTAAATATCATTGTTGTAAAGTTGTAGTAATATTAAAAATAAAAATAAACTTTTAATTGAAGACATTTTTATCAAACCAACAATTTTAGATATTTAATCAAATATATCTATATTTAATTGATATAATTTGAAAGGGTGAATTGATTGTCATGCTATTTGGTGGAAGGAACTGTTTCCCTTTTCTCATTATTTCTGTAAAAGTGTATATTATCTCTCTTATACTTTTGGTTGAATGTGATGCTCTATTTTTCCATTTTATGCAACATTCTAGCTTCTTTATACAAATCTTACGAATTTTAAGTAAATATCTACATTTTTAGAGAACGCCAGTGCGGTTTAATAATAAAATAGTTTGTTTTTATAGCAGACCATTTCAAATTACGTGTTTCTAATCCAAACGCTTTTGAGAAAGCTCTGTTTTCAACAGTTTTTTTATTTCAAAAAACTATTTTTTAGAGTGCGTGAGGAGCTTGCGATTTTCAGCTTATACTAAAAATAAAAGTTGTATCTTAATTATTCAGGTTTAGTTCGCCTGTCCCTGACAGGCTTATACAAGTGCAAACATAATTTAGTGTTGAAGTTCTTTTTTTACTTCAAGTCAAACCAATTTTAAACAAAAAAAACAACTCATTATTTTAAACACGATCATGGTTCTCATTAGCTACAATTAGTTATAGTATTGATATATTTAAATTTTAGTATTAATTGTGTTTTACCATTCATTTATATTTGTGTTTTTATACCTAATATTCAAATACAATTTACCTGTGAAGTTTGTAACAATGTTTACTCAAATAAGATTTGTAAAGATATACTACTATAAATCCACATGGCTGATTCACTCACTGACATTAATGTTTACCCACTTCCAAATGAGATAGAAACTTGAAATTTGGCAAACTTATAGCTTCTAACCAGTAACTAACGGTAAAATTCCAAAAAGTTAAAAAATTTAATTTCCAACCCCCGAAAAAAATATTCTAAATGGTGGAACAACTTTAAAGTCGGAGTGAACCTTTCTTTGGAGGTCTCTTGTGGCTAAACGGTAAGACCTATCGAAAAACGGCTCTGGAATTACATTAGTTTATATCCACTTGCAAATACAACACATTGTGGGTTTGAGGGTGGAGCCTCCAATGAGCAAGGCGAGTTGTTTTATAGCTTGACATGGAAAATCGATGGCTAAGTATGCTTGAAAACATTGTTTTAAAAACCCATTTTAATGGTCGCATGATCCAAGCTGTCACTCTTGTAATAGAGGAGAGTGACAATGCCAAGGAGATTGGGGTTCGAATCCCAGTTGGGTACTCAGAGGGTGGTTTCCTCTAAATGGTTTTCATCTCTGTGGGTACTCTTAATTTTATCTCCACTTTCCTTATCCCTAGTACAGTAAAGTAATTAGTAGGCCTACATATGCATATCACCCGAATGAGTTGTATAACGTGGTGCTAAAAGAATAAATAATATTTTAATCAAAATATCCCGTACTTCATAAGTTAATTAATTAGTCTAAAAACTCAGCTAGTGAATAACACCAGAGAGGAGGAATTTAATTAAAGTATTTCCTAAAAAAAACCTGTTTCTTGAGATGAGTGTTTACAAATGAGGGGGTAAGCAACGGTACAAAAAAAATTGGAAACCGCTGTTTTCCCCCCATGCTTTCGACCATTCTCTGGGTTGTCTCAAGGGAGAGAAATCTCTCAACAGTTCTAGCATTCTCTTTAAGAAGACAGGACACAGAAGCAGAATTTTGAGAAAATTTATCAGATATAGCCTCGAAAAACACAAAGAGAATGCTAGAACTGTTCTCAGACCTGAACTAGGTTAGAATCCCGAAGCATGGGGGGGAAACGTGACTCAAAACTACGAAAGATTCACTTTTTCCCATGAGTTAATGGGTTTTGATGACAGCTCAAGTGTCAAGTATCTGTAAAGCTAAAGCCCCATACATCAAATTGGTGTTTTCATGTTTAATTTAATAGAACAACTTGTACTTAAATACCTAGTGCCATCTATCACTAAATAATCAACTAAATAATTACCACAGCAAAATTTACAACTAACAATCATAATCTTTGTTTTCATACTTGTTATGGGTATAATTATTGATAACAACAAAATATATTATACTTATTTTTAGAATACGCATTTTGAAAATAAACGGGATATTTGTTAAATTAACGAATATATATCTAAAACAATTAAATCCATATTCATGAAACAATTCTCCGTTTTACATTTGCTTGGAAGACAAGAAAATTGATTTCCTATGCCCAACTGTTAAAATGTTGGTAACTCTTTTGGGAATACTTCTGTACATCACTGAGAACTATTACCTACTCACAAGTTTTCTCATTAGCTCTTTTCTTCTCTAATAGTCGCCATAATAATGGCTCGTACACATAGTAATAGTTGACGTGTACTGAATTTAGTGATAAAATATCGCCTTTGTGTACGATACGTAATACAGTCTAATTTGTATAAGAAGAACCTTTTAATAAATACAAACTTTTTTTTTTGCAGTCAACTTTTGCAATATATTACTTTATTATCGTGTTTTATAGTTATTGATAATATTTATCAAAAGTGACAGCTAAATATATCACATCATTTGACGTATGAACACGTTAAAATAGATATATAACTTTTCTAGCTCTCAGATAATGAGTCTTACTATGCAAATCAGACTGTATAATTCATTCATGACTTAAGTTTACTTAGATGACAACTCAAAAAGTTACTAAAAATAGTCCCTAATATATCACTACGCCAACAGTTGACACCTATCACTTTGGATCACTGTAGTGAAAACAGATTGTAATACATGAATGTGATAGTTAATTACAGTAATTTAGGCCAATAATATTTATATATTTATTTGAGGTCGGACACACAACTTATTTATCGTTCTATTCCACTTTAAAAAAAATATTCACACCACTTCTATAAAAGGTCTAACGAAAATAGATTCAAAATGGCGACCGACGAATTTAAACCATGTGGTTGAACATGACGGTAACAAGTTTTTTACAATAATGCATTCACGCAGTGAATAAAAATATTTTATTCAGTTAAATATTTCGAAATACGATAAAATAGTTATAAAACAATTTATTATATATAAAAAATTACAAGTATTTTCTCTTTTCCAAGTAAATACAATGCCTGTATTAAAAGGTATTGATGTACGCACTATATTACACATAGTCATTCACGTTCCAAAACGAAGAATAAGTACTTCTAATTATTGTTTCGAGTTGGGTAACAAGACATTATTAAAAGTAATGAAATAGTATGATAAAACTTAAATTTACGTTATTTTAAATGCTAAATATAACAGGTCATTAAAAAACTTAACATTTATAACAAAACGGTGACGATCTACAAGTGTTGGCAACCCAAAACCTAAACATTTGATTTTCGAACTGTCATCCAAGTAAAAATCTATCATGAACAGACTGCACTGTATATGGCGTGTGGTTGTTCTGACCTGCTGCGTGGTCTGGCTGGCCGCCTCAGCCCACACCCACACCATGCATCCCCACCACAGCGTCGCGACCAGCATGCCCCGCTGCTTGACTCCCATGTTGCCGCCTTGCGTCCTCCTGTTGCTGCCGCCTCCTAGGCCATGGGGGCGGGGCGCCACCTCGCCATTCACAGTCTCCCCGCGTGCCCTGGAACAGAAGAGAAGCAAGCGTCTGAGGTCAAACTCGCCATCTTCTGCTACACTCATTATTATACCTGAGGGAACTGTATGGTTACTATTTGGGAATGGAGTTGTTACTCTCTTACTTTCGTGTGGTCAATCTTTTCTCTCTCCAATGTAATACAAGTTTCACGACGCTGGTTCGTCAAGTTCCCCAGTAACCCCCTCTTGACCCAGCACACCACCTTCAGACTTTTTTTTATATCATTGCGTCTTAGTACCAGTTACGCATATTCAATTTCTCTAATGGAATAGGTATGAGAAAGGAATCATTTTAAAGGTATTACAGCCGCATTTGCTTGGAAGGAGAGTGGGAAATCATTTAGGAAAAATCTACCCCCAGTAAACCCAACTGGGATTTGGACCCTGATCTCCCCATCATCAGGCCAGTTTAGCACGAGAGTGTGACGCTTTAAACCGTTCGGTCACTGAAACGGGTTCTCGACAGTGTCATTTTATTTATTTAAGGTATTTAACCTTCTGAACCGACTGAATATATCAGCCACGACTTAAAAACTAACTTAAATTTATAACGGACACAACACCCAGCCCCCGGGCATCATCACTGTGAAAGTGTAAACCCACATTTTTACCAACAATAAGTTGTTCGACCATGCCAGTAATCGAACCCGGGACCCTTATTCCAGTAGAAAGACATGCTACCAGTTGAGATAAGATGTCGGACCCGACATGACTGAAAGCGAGGATATTTTGCAAAAGTTTATTGAGAAAGAGCGAAGATAAATCTTTTTTCCATAAGGTGTGCAGTTTCCCAAACGCTAGTACTCAATGTGTAGGGGAGAGTCGTATAGTATCGGACAGCGGCTAGTATAGGACAGATCATGTTTCAATAAACTACCGTTAGCTAGATAACTCTTTCCGGTATAATATTACTCCTCTTGCTTGCAGCCAAAGACAACAGTTAGTTGAAGGCGCGCCCTTGAGCCGTACGGTTCCCACGAGTGTTTGTATAGTTTATATGCTTTGTTTCTTTGTTCCAACTACATTTTCAAGACTTCTCATTCTCACACGGTAATTACAATTAGTTTGTTTATTGGATATAAGGTAAAGGGTAAACTCATGAATAAGTTATAATATTGATTTGGTCAACAAAGAAAATATTATTGTAATGACTACCATTATTTTATTGCCATACAGATCGGCTAGTATCGGACAAGTTGTTTTCGTCCAGTACCGGACAAACTGGGGGATGCCACAAATTTTTTATCAACATTAACAACAAATAAAGCTCAAATAAAACACTCAATTTAAGGTTAGATAAGATTACTCAGATTAGGTATATATATATATATATATATACCTAATACTAAATTATATATATTATATATATTTATTTATTTTGTCTTCATAGAACTTTTTCTTTCAGGTAACCTATTCTGGAATTTTACACTATGCCTAAATTAAAGAAAAAGGAAAAAGTAGGCTTAAGTGGGAAGTGGCAAGAAGAGAACATGAAAATAGCTGTAGAGAAGGTTTTAAGTAACGCTATGACAGTGAGATAGGCGGCAAATACATACGCTGTTCCTAAAAGCTCCTTAGGAGACAGAGTAGCGAAGTTAAAATTAGGAAATGAAGTAAAAATAGTTCCTGACCGGAAAACAAATTGTGATGTAGTTGGATTAGTAAGCTATGCTTTTACCAAAATTTGCCGAATGGATATATAAAAAAAAAAGGGTTTGAATGTGCAGGTATATATCCATATAATCCAAACATATTCACAGATTTGAACTATTTGCCATCGTAAGGACTAGATATTCCCGACTCTGTCTAGAAAGACATAGAGCTATTGAAAAATGATCCAGGAAATCTACAATCAATATCCCCTAAGACTCCACTCACATCAAATTATGGACACGAAAATTTACAACCAACATTTGAATCTCCAAGAGCCTCAACTTCTGTATCTCCACAACCTCCATTTCCAGAGTTATTTACTTCCATGACTTCACAACAGTCAACTTCAACCGCACAAACTTCAACATCAAAGACTCCACAGTCATCAACTCCTTCAACTGGATTTTTCCACACCATAATCACACAAGTGTCACCAGTGCCTGTCGCTGCAGAACGTAGGTTAAATGTTAGAAGAAGACGTGGTGCTAAGAGCGAAATACTAACATCAAGTCCTTATAAAGCTCAGTTAGAAGAAAAACAATTCACGAAAATGGGAAAATCAAAAACTAAGCTGGAAGTCACGATAAAAAAAACTACATCAAAATAACAGAAAAGTTAACAAAACTTCGGCACAACTTACGAACGAAGAAGTTGAAAATAAAACCGACTGCATAATATGCGGAATTTTTTTTGACGAGGATTGGATAAAGTGTGACTTTTGCCAAGGGTGGGCGCACAAGAATTGTGCCAATACTGAATTAAATCCCTCTCTTTATAAATGTGACTCTTGTGAAAAAGCATCTTAAGATAATAATAGAAGTTTGGTGTCCAAATTTGATTAAAAAATTATAATATTGTAATATGTCCGGTACTACCCGACAATACTTTTTTAAACTGAACTAAGCCTATTTTTTTAAATGACTCTAAAAAGAACAATATTTTCTATAAGCTATTTTAATACAGCAGGTATATAAATACACATGTAATCTTAATATTTACATGTCATTTGTCTCATTTTCATTTAATGAAATTATAAATTAAATTTAAAAACCTTAAGTGTCCGTTACTACACGATTCTCCCCTACGTTTTTTTAAATCATGTAACCGGATCACTATAAGATAATTATTAGCACCGCGTCTTACTACCGTTCGGGCTATACGCACTTACGCTATTGTGTAATGGTAGGGTGAATGTGAGATGAAATAGAGGACGTACAATTTAACGTGGGATCCGAACAACGGTGGAGGCCTGACATTCCACACATTCACAAGTTGTGATTATTACACGTCTTGTCAGAGGTGAAGGAAGGGTTTGGCAATCAGATAAATCTTTACCGGGACCGAGGATTGAACCCCAGAACCCCAGCACAGAAG
Organism: Timema poppense; assembly: GCA_902141375.1. Classification (NCBI taxonomy): domain Eukaryota; kingdom Metazoa; phylum Arthropoda; class Insecta; order Phasmatodea; family Timematidae; genus Timema; species Timema poppense. The sequence continues at coordinate 79,024 of CABFOV010000173.1, read as the reverse complement.
TCTTGACACCTTACCCCTAGACCACCAGGTCACCGATCACAATAAGAAAAATCTGTTAAGGTTGGGTGAAAGGGAACGTGAGGTATAGCAAAAATTATTTATGATTCAAAATAAATAAAATATTTCAACAATAGATAAAGCTTAGTTTTTATCTACATATAGTGATATAAACAATTCTTGAACATTTATCGTGGGTATAATTGCATTTTAACAGGACTTTTTATATCGAGAGAAAAAGTCTTGGTCAAATTTCAGGTTGCCCATGACAAATATTCAAGAACTGTTGAGATTAATATGTGTGGATCAGAGACGGGCAACATTTTTTCAATGTAGCCACATGTGCGGCGAATGAAAAGTAACATTTGCCACACCCTATACAAAGTAAGATACTAGGTCGATTAACCGAATATTTAAAATAACACACTGTTTGATAAAGTTTATTTAAAGCATGTACATTTTGACAATTTATCTACACGATGCAAATGATGACAATTTTTCAGATTAAAACTACTATAGTACAATTTAATGCGAAATCTAACAATACTCTTGTCTGAAGGCAGAGAGGAAACAAAGTGTTGGGAAAGGGAGTGGAAGGAGGTGTTTCATATTGCAGTGTTGTGTCAATTATTCATTCTGATAGCGGAATGCTTCCAATTAAATGCAGGAAATATCAAGTTACAACCAGCACACACCGTCAGGAAAAGTTTAGTCTATTATAAGAGCGATCAGACTCAAATTTGCCACACTTTTATGGCCAATTCGCCACTTGTGGTGATTGGTGACAGGGTTGCCCATCCCGGGCGTAGATAATAATTGAACCAAGCGTATCTACCGAAGCAATATTTTATTTATGGCCAAAAAGGTATTTTATTCTAAAAACATAGAAATTACTGACCCTAACGGACTTCACTCAACTTTAAATTATTCCTGTCCTATTAGTGGAAATTGGGGGGGAAGGGAGGAGGTATCTATCAATACCATCGTTTTACATGCTTCAGTGACCGAATGAGCTAAGGCGTTATTCTCGTGTTAGACTGATATTATGATGGGGTGATCGGGTCTACTAAGGGTGGTTTTTAATAAATTGTTTCCCACTCTCCTTCTTCGAAAATACTTGTAGATTACTTCTAAAACGCTTCCTTCTTCATCCTTATCCTATTAGAAAAATTATCATACAGGCATATATATAGCCTGAACAGCTAGCACGAGGTGATAAAACAAGAGAGAGACGAACACCTTTATCCACATGCTCACCAGCTAGTGTGTTCTCTTGTTCATATTTTAAGTTGTTTTAAAAGCAGTTTAGTAAAAATAGTGTTCATTATTATTTTCCTGAAGCTACTCTATGGTATCATTGCATCAAATTTCAAGAGACAAGGATTTCTTGTAGTTGTTTTTTTTCACCGCGACTTAAACATTTAGTTACACTAGTATTCTCGTGATGAGAAAAGTAGAATAGAGACGAAAGGGTTCCTACGCACGCACCTGGGAAACTGGTAGAACCGGCGAAAAAACAGGTTACTTTTCAAAATCTAGTAAAAATACTGAAATATTTGTTAATTTGGGACATTTTACTGCAAGCTTAAAATAGTAGGGCTTTGGCTGGACGAAAAGTGAAGTGAAGAACTAATAATGCTGATTCAAATATCTTGTATTACCCCTTAAACTATGGTAATGAAGCGACAGAATCTCCATCAATCTTAATAAACCTGTTTTAAACAAAAGTTAAATGGCTTCACACAAGTCACGTTGGTGAAAAAATGACAGTTTGTTAGTTTTTTTTTCAATTTTAAATGGCTTGTAAAATTTGTAGGCCTATTTACTTCTGTTAAACCTTGAAAACACAAAGTATATGATAGCAAGATAAAAGTGACAAGCCAGATAGAGAGGAAATTTATCGATAGTTGTACGGAGGAAGACTGAAAATGCTCAATACACATAGTCGGGATTTGAACCTCAACCTCCTCGTAATCAGAGAACCAGATTAGATGAGCTTGCCGTATATTCCCTGTGCTCACCCACCTTTGTGAATTATAAGTTAATGCTCATTTAAATAAAGGTGAGAGGGATTAATGCAGATTAATTATTTAAATAGATCCATAAATTTACCAGCGAAAACACGCGTTTGAAGAAAAAATTAACAGTCACATATTTTACTCCGCTCAAGCCAAGTTTTGTATCCTTTGTCAAATATAAGTTTTATTTATATTATTGTGGAAAAAACCTGCTCGGCAAACCTAATGGGATAAAGGTGTCACCCTCGTGTTATACTGACTGACCTATTGATGATAAAGAGATCGGGGCTCGAAACAATCGGGTCTAATGGGGTGATTTTTCTTAAGGCGATTGGCCCTTTTCATTTTGTGTGGAAATGCAGAGCCATGGGAACAAACGGTTATTTTCAAGAATTGTTAGTGTTTTGCAATTTTCTTTTCGGAAACGGCTTGTTCAAGAATAGAAGCATGTTGACTAAGCTATAATTTTTATACATACGATAAAATTGACAATTTTCAATATAAAACTGCCGGCTTCATAACAAAAAATAAGAAAGTGTAACAATTAATAAACATCGATACATTATCTTAGAAGGGGAATTGAAAATATTTACACAAAAATTTCACTCGTTCTCGAGAAAACTGATATTTTCAAGCGTATGCTTTTTCCGCAAGACCTTTCCGGTAGCTAGCGCCATCTACGGTGTCCGTGATCCATCTGTTCTTGTTGGTGCGGAAGGGTATTTTGGTCGGCTGTGAAGTCACGCCACGCCTTTCACCCTCCCGCCCACCATACCACCAAAATAGGTTTTAGATTTGCACTCGACAGGACCAACGGCCTCCCACTTTCCTTCCTCTTCCCTACCCCAAATGAGTAATTATCATATATGCATGAAACCTAAACAATTAGTACCACGTGCTGATTAATAATTTAAAAATAGGCCTATATATTGTTAAAAACTTTGAACACATCTCAATTTAAGTTTTAGTCAACTCTGGTGATTATTTCGGGCCGAAACGTAATTGGTAAAGTTTCAAAACGTCGTTCTAAATCCTGGATTGGTGTTTAAGCGGTTTTAAGTGACAAAGTCGCGGGTGACTGAAGGAGGCAGGGAGATAGATACAGATTGTTGTAATCTTGGTTGGGTACACTGGGTGGAGGGGGGGAGGGGTTTCAACCGTAATGTATCCCTATATTTTTCCCCCCACCATTCTAATTCTGGTTTATTCTCTACCAATCCTAGCCCTGGATTAAATTTTTAATAACCTTGGTGCTAATGTAGGCCTACCATTTGAAACATTTAAACAAAGTTCTACTTCAAGCAGTTTTAGATACCCCTAATACAAGTCGACAAAGTCTTGGGGGGGGGGGGTGAAGAGGGGGGGGGGATTTTGATTAAAGTTAAGCTAGTTCATAAAAGTGGTATTTTGACATAAACCTTTGTTTAAAAAGGAAACATGAACACTTCCTCTATATTNGGGGGGGGGGTGAAGAGGGGAGGGGGATTTTGATTAAAGTTAAGCTAGTTCATAAAAGTGGTATTTTGACATAAACCTTTGTTTAAAAAGGAAACATGAACACTTCCTCTATATTCGGCGATGGCTTTACATTCTAAGGCATTGTGTTTGCATTGTATTGGGTCCTTTTGGCGTGGAATTTGAGATTCAAATCCCGTCTGGGTACGCTAAGGCAGGGAGCGGCAACTGATCTCGTGGCAATTTTCAGTCAATCGCGTAACAAAACTACATGGTCATTAAAAAGCTACCTTTGATTATTTGATACTCGCAAATATATCAAGTGCGTTCAAATAATATTTTATCGTGACCAAAATTATCTTTATCATTCAAAGGTTATAGTGAAACAGGAAAATGTACATTTTATTAATCCAACATTTTTTGCTATGAAGACATGGGTGGTTGAATAAATATTGAATTTTCGCAATAAATATAAGATATAAGTTATATAATCAGTAGAGTGGTGAAACGACTCTGCAGTTGAGCGCGGGGACTGGGGTACAAAGAAGAGAGGAAAGTTGTTTTCCCCTACTTGGTGCGTAGTCAGTGAACCCACAAAGTACGTCATTAAGTTGATTTGAGTTGCCTGACTGCGAATTCCACCCACGCTATAAAAATGGCATTACTTCTTATTGTAATACACAGTATATTTAGGATTATTTTTAAAGTTTGGAAAATATTGTAAGAAACAAGGAAAGCCTTGTGCCCTTTGCGAAGGATACTTAACCTAACATAACCTAACCTTAATTAACCTGACCTAACCTAACTTAACTTAACCTAGCTTAATCTAACAAAAAAATCCCAATGAAATAAAAACAATATAATCTAGCTATTCCTCGTATCCCAATCCGTGAGCTTCTTTGAAAAGAGAACAAGGCTTACCCGGTTTTTTAGATAATTTAAAAATAATCCGAAATGCACAGTACATGCAATAAGAACTATAGTGCAATTATTAGACCGTAGGTATAATTCGAGTCTTGTGAATGTGAGGAATGCCAGGTCTCCACCGTGGTTCGGATTCCACGTTAAACTGTAGGTCCTTCATTTCATCTCACAATCACCCTACCATTACACATTAGCGTAAGTGCGTATAACCCGAACGGGTAGTAAGACGCGGTGCTAATAATAATAATAATAATAATATTAATAATATAATTCGAGGCCAGGGAAACTAATTTAACTAATGACGTACTTGGTGGGTTCACTGACAACAAGCCAAGTCTGGAAAAACAACATTACAACATTCCTCTATTATATTTCTCGTACTCCATTCTACGCGATAAAATATTACTATCTTTGGCTTAACCTCAACTGATTCTCGGGTTATCGCGTTGTGTGACCTTTGGCTTAACCTCAACTGATTCTCGGGTTATCGCGTTGTGTGACCTTTGATAGGTTTAAAGTCAATTTTTCTTTTGCTAGCCCCTAAACTAGAGGATGGTTTTCAAAACGTAGTTCTAACCGTAATACATTAGGGAAACGCATACTATTACTTAGCCAGTAAGTTGCTTACAACTCACCCGCTGTAATGAGGTGGACTGGATAGAAGTAGCTCAAGATAGGGATAGGGTGTAGTGAGATGGACTGGATAGAACTAGCTTCAGATAGGGATCGGGTGTTATGAGGTGGACTATATAGAACTAGCTCAAGATAGGAATATGGTGTAATTGGGTGGACTGGATAGAACTACAGTAACCCCATGGCTTCTTTGGTGCTGACTGACAGCTCACAGCTGACATTTGACAGCTTTAAAAAGTTACCAGACCACATTACGTATCCCTACGCCGAACCAGATGATCTGCGAAAACATGTATTTAGCATCTGTCACTTTTGACAGTCAAAATTTAGATATATAACTAAATTTTGACTGTCAAAAGTCAGCTGTGAGCTGTCAGTCAGAACCAAACAAGCCACGGGGCTACTGTAGCTTAAGATATGGATAGAGTATTTTGGGGTGGTCTGAATAGAACTATCTCAAGATAGGGATAGGATGTAATGAGGGGGCGTGGATAAAACGAGCTCTATATAGGGATATAGTGTTTTGAGGTAGACTGGATAGAGCTATCTCAAAATAGGAATAGGGTTTAATTAGTTCGACTGGGTAGTACTAGCTCAAGAAAGGGATAGCTGGCATACTTTTTTAAATGTCGCAATGAAATTTGGAGTTCCTAATGCCGTAGTAAGTTAGTTTTCACAGTGACTTTTCTCTTCCTCTCTTTCCATTATAATTAAAGCTACTTTCCCCTAAACTATTCTAATTACTTCATAAGTCTTTAATATCTGTTTAAACTACCACTATCAGTAAACATACAAAAATCTTCTAATCTTAAAACTCACTATACTAGAAACGGCAGGCTTTGCACACAATAATCTGATAATATTTAAACCAAATTTTTAACAGTGTAAGCTCATATTGTTAAACAATCAATGGATTACTTTATCGTTACACCCCACCGCTGTTTATTGATTTTCACTTAACATTTCTAGTACAGTTCAAGTACTAGGGAAGTCTGCTGACAAAGGAGTTCTACTACACCAAGGAAATTATGTTGAAGATCGCCATAGCCAAAGAAGATTTTAACAGGAAGAAGCTACTTCTTAGCAGCAAGCTAAGTTTGGTACTGAGGAATAAACTTATGAAATACTACCTTTGGAGCATCGCGTTGTATGGAACATAAACTTGAACTCTTAAGGAAGATGTAAAAGAAATACATGGTGAGCTTTTAAATGTGGTGCTGGAGAAGGCTTGAGAAGATCCATTGGGCATACAGGGTGACAAATTAAGAAATCTCAATAAGATTGGGCGAAAAGAGAACACCTTTGGATGTGATTATTTCACTACAAAGCAAACTGGATCGAACACATCCTTAGGAGGAACTGACTTCTGCACGACGTCATAGAAGGCAAGGTTCAGGAAAAGAGGAACTTAGGAAGAAGAAGAATTCAAATATTGGATGACTTGAAGGAAATAAGTTAATCTAACATTTATATGAGTTACTCTACCTTATTTAACGTATTCATACCCCAAGGGCTCTGCTCTAAAACCACCACCTTTAACCGGAACTGCTAGTTTAAGCACTTTTAAAATATATTATATACTTAAAAAAATGTTCATCAATTTTAGCCGCTCTATTTTAAATTATAAAAGTGTCAAAGTATTTGTCACTGCATTAATGACATTAATTTGACTTTTGAAGGCTATAAGATTATTTCGAAATCCGTTAAACATGAACTACACTATACCTTTCTTTGTAACTTTGTGTACATTTATAGGCGTCAGAATCGGGGGGGAGTACATGGGTACATTGCAACCCCCCTTGTATTCTTACAAAGAGTGTGGGGGGTGTGGGGGGGGCCAAGAGTCTTGGACAAATAGTTTAACAATAAATAATAAATCCTACAGAATAACTGTATTTAATTTTTTATAATGTATGTTGTTCTACCATATTTTTCCCTTTTTGATTTTACTTAACCTAGTTTAACCTGGACAAAACATAATTTTGCCCCCCCCCCCCACACTTTATAACCCCCTCTGCCGTGCTTTTTACTCAAACTAACTTAACTGAGACATAGCATAATTTTGCTCACCTCCACTCCCCGGACTAAAAAGGTTCCGGCGCCCCTATGTACAATACACAAATAACATATTTTTCTTTAAGCTAAAGGGCTCCGACCCAAATCCTGACACAATGCTTTCTGTCTTACCTTTTTTTTAAAAATATTTTCATTATGTGGGTTTCTCTAAAGGACAAACCGGTTGAATGTAATTGAAACTCATCTTTCTTGGCTTATTCTCTGAATGAGAGTAAAGTTTTGGAGGTCTTAGTTGTATAATATCAGTGTAATACCGTCCTTAGATCCTATGTAAAATATAATATTTTACAATACAAAATTTTGGGAACGTTATTGACAAAAGTAATTTAAAATGTTAGTACAATTGCTTATTTTTAACGTAAATTAATTTTCTATCGTCGGTGTTTACCTTTTTCCCTTTCCCCTTTTCTTAAGCACACAACCCATCTAATAATAATTTCACTGCCGGTAGACACAACGCACACAAAAAAATTCGACCTATATTTCTTCTTTTCAATATTCACTTCAAGAGACCACCCATTAAGTGATCAAAGTACTGCAGCAATTGCTTCTTTTTATAGCACACCGCATTTCACTCCTTTTTTTTTTAGTTATAAAATAATGTTTACTTTTTCTAACTTACGATTAGTGACTTATAAAGAAACACTTGTTTAAAACACTTTATTACACGTCTGGATTACATATTTATATAAAACTCATCTTGTAGTTTAGAGATATGTTCCAAATTACACGGATACGGGAAGTTTTGTATATAAGTGGTATTTATTTCCGTATGTTTTTTTTAACCTTACTATCCGTTAGGTGATCATTTTAGACAGAGTATAGACGTGCGCACAGTTCAGTGGAGTGTGATTACTACGCAGATGAAACACTCGCAAACTCCCTATAGACCCAACAAGTGGTTATCTTCAATGTCAGCGTAATGGCGCTCTTCCTGTGGCACGACGTGTATTAGGAGGGGGAGTGGGGTAGGTGAAGTAGGGATGTGTATTATTTTATTCATCTCTTTCAAAGGAGAGGGGACTTTTTTTTAAGTATCAAAACTGTGATAGGTTCGTAGGCTGCATTATATTTATGTTTATCCTGATAAGGTTTACTCTGTAGGTCGAGGAAAATCATTAAGTCAGAAAAAACGCAAATCTTCCTATATGAGGTTTGAACCTCAATAGACGAATCTGACATTTAGACTGTGTGCGCACCGGTGTGGATAGTAATACATTTACGTGCTATCATTTATTTATGCTCTGCGAGGTTTCTTTTTGCGACTAGCAGGTTGTAGTATATTTATTTTTTTCTTCTCGTGTTTTTATCTTTTTATATTTCGTTAATCACCCGCCTGGTTTAATCGCATATTTAGACTAAATGTTTAGTGATATTTTAACCAAAATCTACTTCATTTTCGTGGAAAGAGAGTAAGAAACAATTAGGGAAAACCTACTTTCAAAAATCTGGCTGAAATTCGAACCTTGACCTTTCCATTAACTGACAAACCAGACTAGGTGAGGTACGTTTAGTCTGTGCGTTAGTCAACTGGGATGTGTTGTGGTTATCACCTTTATTTGTAGTTTTTGTCCATTTTCTCGCAGGCGCACACATAAACATTTTAGAAAATTAGTTTATTTTGGAGCCATTCAAAAATAATTTATTTAATATTATTTTATACACAAGTTTATTGATTATAAATAATATAATATTTAGCACCGCGTCTAATATTGATTATAAAAGGGCAAAACCAGTAATCGAGTTGGAAAATGTGATATCTTCACATTAATGTAGGGATATACTTAGACAGGGCTGTTTTTTTAAGTTGGCACAGAGAAATATATAAAAAGAAAACTCATTTAAGAAAAAAAATGTTTCATTCAAAGTTTCTTGGTTTTGAGACGCTGACCAAATTTCATCATACATTTTTATTTTGTGGACGCCTTCAAGGTCAACTATTGTTTTTTAATTGGGACCTGCATTAGTTTATTGTAGAATTTTATACTACGGAAAAAAAATACAGTTTGGTCTGAAATTTTTTTTACCTGAGGTCCAATTTTGAAGATATTTAATGAATTAACAGATATACATATGATGATAATGAATAAAGAAATACGTATGATACCAGTAAACCCTCGCGAAACTTTCGCAAATTCAACCTCCCCCCCCCTAAAATGATTTAGTCATTTGTTTATCTCTTTGTATACAATATTTGATGTCAGAATGCAATCATCTTGAATTTTTTGTTTGTCATTTTCGGTAATTGATACAAAAATATTCTTAGATTTTCTTTTAACTTAAATTTTAAACAAATAATGTGTTTGAGCGTAAAATAATTATGCTATGTCAGAAAACGATAAAAAAAAACCTATTCACTTATACCTTGTTTATCGCTGTAAACTAAGCTTTGTATTATTTGAGAAAAAAGGATGTTGACAGCAAAAGAGATTGTTAAATTTTTGTTTTAACTTAAATTTTAAACAAACAATGTGTTATAACGTAAACTGAGTATTCTATATTAGAAGTCGGTAAAAAATCATATCCACTGATACCTTATTCATCGATCTAAATAGTTGGATGGACTAGGTGTCACAGCGCTCTGATTAGTTGAATTTGGTCACGTGACCACGCCCCTCGCTCTTTGATTGGCTATTGGTTTCCCCTCCTCCCGTCCTTCTGACCCCTCCCCCTCCTCCTGACCCCATTTTCAGTGTTCCAAACTGGTTTATTATTGTTTAATTTGTTTTTTATTTATGTTCATTGCTTTTTTATGTGTGCTCAATGGTTATTTATGTATGATCATTGCTTTTTTATTTGCACTCATTGGTTATTTTTGTCTGGTTAGGATTCGGATGGGCGTTGGAGTTTTTTTATTGGTATGGGAGAGTTTATTGTTGTAGTATTGGGATGGGACGTGGAAGTTTTTTAATTTATTTATTGGCGTGCAGTCCACGGCGCCGGGCGCTCCTCCTTCGGCATCGCTAGTGAGTATCTACTCTGGCCGGCCGCTTAGCGAAGAGTGTGAGAGATGGTTCAACCTGCATTGAGACCCCTCACTACCCCTCCTTAGAGGTATATATTGCAATCCCCTCTCCCACCCCCTATGTGTTAATGGGTTTTCCCTGATGACAGGCGCCAGTTTGGCGGGTCGACAAGCCAAGTTGGGACAAGAATAGATCGTGACCTTGAATGATCTCGCAATGGGTTTTCCTTGGTGACTGGCGCCAGTTTGGTGGCTCTACAAGACAGAAATAGATCGTGACCTTGAAACGCGGTGAGCTAGGTCATTGAATCTGGCAACCCTCCCCCTGGCAATGAGTTTTTCTGGTGTCGCAACCCCTCCTCCACCCACTATGTGGTAATGGTTTTTCCCTGATATCAGGCGCTAGGTTGGCGTGTCGACAAGAATAGATCGTGACCTTGAATTATGTCGCAATGAGTTTTCCCTGCTGACTGGTGCCAGTTTGTTGGCTCGACAAGACGAATCGAGACAAGTATAGATCGTGACCTCTAAACCGTGAGCTATTACAAGATGTAACTGACCCTGTTCATATTTGGTGACAGTTTGATGGCTTGTAAAGTCGAGACTCGTATCTATATGTAAGGGGATAGAAAGGTTTTGCGTGAATAAAACACGATATTACCAAACATATATTTATTAAACATTAAACGTTTTACAGACATGTATTAAAGGATTCACAGTACATCATACATAATATTTATTATACACTTTTACAGTAATGTCGAATATATTAGTTAATACGTTTTTCTACAGTGTCTCTTAGATGCGTTAGTAAAATTGTTTTTAGTTCACAAATTAGCATGTAATAGTCCAAACCGACGACTTGATGTGTATAGTAGGTAGCACTGATAAGATCCAGGTTTCTGATGTGCGTTTACACTGTAGCCTGTTCGAGATCGATGGCATCCGCTGATTCTGTTAGCGTGTCACATACATCCACGACGAGTATGTCAATCAAATTGTTGCAATAGCGTACGACGGGTGTCGACCACATATCCCGGCAGTCGATGGCAACGTCGTTGAGGTCTCACACATCACAAAGACGCGCCAAGCTAGGTGCTAGATAGGCGACCCGTTTGAGTCCGGCGTATTGTTTCTCGCTGATAACCATACGGTCACCGCACATGCGTCTCAGAGATATTTCATGATTAGTCAGACTAATCTTCTAAGGAAGTTGCAAGTTGCTGAAAAACTTTGATAGGACCGACTTGTAGCTGCCCAGTTCTTGCCACTATGTATGGTTAAACAGCGCACAGTTCCCTCCGCATTTTTTCTAGCTGAACATAGGGCGTTAAGTTGTTCTTGACACTCATACCAACGATGAATCAATTAGCGTCGACTTAGTCCAGCGGGAACTAAGTGTTAAAAATACTGGTGATGGCGAGCGGCTTCACCGGCTTTGCTTTGCGGGTGCAAACTTCTTGACCTTCCATGATGTTTGATCGTTTCGACGACTGTCGCGGTTATTGCAGGCACGCCGCTGAGACACCCCTTTTATAGACGCACACTGATTGGACAAAGACTCTTGAGGGGCGGCAGGACCTTACAGTCTTGAAAACAGTGTTGTAATATATCACCACCTTAGCGTCGTTTCCTGTATGATTGGTGGGCTAGAATAGGGTTAAGATAGTTTTCATCGGAATTTTCTGGGTGCAATAGAGGAGGTACATGAGACAGTATTGGCCGCAAAAGTCTGAGGCGCCGCTTTGAAGTTGTAGCGTGCTATGAGACGTGCGGGAAGAGTTTTGGCGTATAAAAATGCCAGATGTGACGTTAAACGGGGTGGAAAACCATAACTGTCAAAATATTCTCCCATGCCGTTCTTGTCGATAAAGATGGTGACCCAATTCGTCCCAAGCTTGGTGTGTGGATCAGTGTTTATGACGAGAGGGGCAGGTCGAGCTATTCTTGCGGGTGGTTGATCAGCAGGGAAAACACCCGACCGTACAGAATAGAACCACAGGTTTGTTTTCAGCACACGTCTTATGGTGGGAGTGTCCATCTTCAATCATACAATCTTGAAGTCCCCAAACGATGAAGGCTGAACAAAAGTTTCATACAAAACTATGTGCCATGCACATGGCGCGGCCCAATTTAAATGTTTTCAAAGACGAACAACCTCTGTCGTACGGACCTACGGTGGGTGTAGACGTGTATTTGAGTAGAAACTTTTTATTTTCTGCCCCCTTGACGTAGACGGTTTTTGCACGCGTTGTCGCACGGGATATGAGGGATTTGAGCAAGCTATAATCCACATCAACGATATCCCAGGGAATACCGTGCAGTTTGTTGACGATATAGTCGGCTTGCTTTTTAGCGGCGGCTGAAAGTTCCTCGATGCTGTATGGGGGTTTTAATACCTTATGTTGACGTAATGTACCGCATACTTATAAAACACTCAGTTCCTTTATGATAAACTCTCTGTTGTCGACGATGAAGCTCTGGAAATCCACAATGACGTCTATGATTTTAATGACGAGTGTAAGGGGTGGTAAGCCGTTTATATTAACTCCCATAATCGGCCACAACGTTACTGTCCTTGTCGATGGTGATGATGTTGGCAAACTCCACGTACACGATACAATTGATGGTTTCGGTGAGCTCTGGTGAAGCTCACTTCGATGCTCAGAGAACCATGCCTCGTCAAATTCCAATGCGATGTCATGTGGACGGACAGATTAGGTGTGAGATCGAAAGCCATGAGATTATATCACTTAGGGAAGGCTTCCCGTGTGATGTCGCTATCTTCGTTCATGAAATGGATACCCGTTCCAGAAAATCGTGTGTGGTAAGACATGATATAGTTGTCGTTTGAAAAATTGGACTGTAGCGGTTTCTACGGCACTTGTTCCCCGTCCACGTGCAACGAGAAATGGTTCATGCCGTATGTTTGGAAGTTGAACGTGTTCTTGGTCGCGTCTCCGTTGAATGCAGCGTTTGATACAAATCCCAAGATGCATCGTTTTGGTAACTTTCCGGTGAATAAGTTGTCCAGTGATTTCCCTTGCACACCCGTAGGAATAGTGAGTGTTTTTACTTCCACATGGGTGAGGGGATACTTTGCGGGACTGACGTTTAATGCCTTGGTAACTGCCAACAGTATAGAAGGTGCAACTTTAAAACGTCGTACTAGAAGGCCGGCTTCAGTGATATGAACCTTAAAGTGAGGAATTTCAGGGACGGCCATAAGACTAAACCCATCTTTGTAATGGACCAACTTTACTCTGAGTACGGTGCCGTTCAAAAGGTATTTCTCTTGGTTAAACACGTCACAGTTTCTTGTCGGCCGTTTTCAGCAAGGTGACACGTTGCTGTGGATTCATGCGATGCATCGCCTGTAGCAGAGGGGCTTGCTTCAGCACTTTGGGACTCATGGTTATGAAATTATCTGTAATCGGGAAGTGTTGGTGTTTTTATAGCTTTTGCGTGGTAGGTACAGGCTGCACCCGACATTTGTGCAGGTTCTATATCTGAACCATTCGGGTGTACCTTGTTTGAAATCTAACAATATATACACGTTGGGAGTACTTGTAGCATCAGCGTAAGCCTCTTATAAAACACGGGGTTTTTCAGGACAGACCTACGTGCAAAGTGTTGAATCTGAGCTTTATCCGTGGGAATTTTAAAAAGCACTATGTAATGTGCGTTAAGGAAATGTTTCTTTGGCCCTTGCCCTGGTGGAATATATTTTGTGTAAGGTACATGACGCTAATATTTTGATGGTGGCATCCTTTGGTGAAAAGATCTACGACCACTTCGTTGGCTTCACGCATCAAGTTATCCAGGATAATCAGCTGTAGAGAGTCATTACAGGTGTCATCCATTTCCGGCAAACCCTTACAGAATACGATGTGGGGTTTTGACCCGCCCTTTTCGAATCCCGGTTGCCATTAAGCATAATACCAGGTGATTTTATCAAATTTAACGTCACATATTGTGTCCATGTGACCGATAAAGTTGGCTACAAAATATAACTTTACACAGCCGGAAGTGCCGCTGACGATGGCTAAAAATGGATGTTTCAACTTGTCCATAATGTTTGAGACTGAGCTTATAAGCTAGATGAACTTGTTTGATAGTATAGGAGGGTGGGGGGTATAGACGTTATAACACAAGCATACAAGTTTTTAAAAGTTTTATTCACACAAAAATAGCTCACACAATGAAAAGTATACATTGAATATTAATTTACAAATATATCTCACACCTTGAAAAGTATACTTGGAATATTTATTTACACAAATCAAAGTTTTAGATATTTGGCTCACGCCTCGCACCACAAAAAGTATATTTGAAATATTTATTTACATAAATCAAAGTTTTACAAATATATTTCACACCATGAAAAGTATACTTGGAATATTTATTTACAAAATATTTTTTCATAGAATATATCTTACAATTTGAAGTATATTATGAAAACAATCAATTTCTTGATCTAGTAGCGGGAATAGTGGCCTAGTTATTAATTTAAAAAAGTGCAGTTTAAAGAGTATTTGAATATATGTACAAAACTAGATGGATTCAATTTAAAATATGTACAAAGAAAAAAAAGACTAGAATTAAAATATTCACAAACATCTAATTATATTTGACTAGAAATAATCATGTAGATGATGGATTTTACTGGCGGTAAAAAAAATATAAAAAGTATCCCGGGTACATAAAATAAATCAATAAAAAGTATGTGTGTTTTCATGAATAAAAAAAATTATGAAAAAATCTAATATCTTTAAAAAATAGTATGTCAGTGGAACTGTCTAGTGTGAAAGAAAAAATTGTGTTTATTAAGCCCGTCTAAATGATCAAATTTTATTCGTGGCGAGCGCGTTTACAAGGACTCTGATACCCAAACGGCAACGTATTATGATCATCGGCTATCCGCAGTTTGGTGTACACGGGCTGGTAGACTTTAGTCTGCGAAACGGTACATACAGTCGCAAGACCTATTATTACAATTTTGTGCGGTATCTGTATGAATCGTTCGTTTGACTGTCAAAAGTGACAGCTGGTAAACACATGTTTTTGCAGATCATCTGGATCGGCGTAAGGATACGTAATTTGGTCTGGTAACTTTTTAAAGCTGTCTGAAGTCAGCTGTGAGCTTTCAGTCAGCACTAAAGAAACCATGGGGCTACTGTAGTAGGCCTAAGATGCGATGAGAGTAAAAAAAATGGAGGAAGGTTAGATCTATGTTTATAGTTACTTTAGTCTTAGGAGTGCGCGAAATATCACTTAAAACGTCGTTTAAATTGAACTAATTTTATTTCTTCCTTCATTAAGAAAATTTTATATTAATTTTTTTAATAGGATCAAAACTAAGTTGATATCCCTCACCTATACATTTTGGCGTGATGAGTAGTATTATAAAATAGAAACAATTTTTTGAATAAATTGTTATTTCCAAACGTCTTCAATGCGTCTCAGAGCAAGCCTTAAGTTGAATACACGATATACACAATTAAAATGTTAATACAACCGAAGACATGTGACACATAATAATGAGTTTAGGGAATTACAAGGCGGCTAACTGTAATGTTGACTTTCGTTCCCCCGACATGTGGCTTATGAATAATTCAGCGGGCTCCTTAATATAACCTGCCAATAGCCTCTAAGCCACTGACAGACAAGGCCAATGTCATTGAAGGGTGAATAGAAGGGAAGTAATATCATTTTAAACTGTCAGGGTTGGCCAATAGCCTCAACGCCAGCGCGAACAAACAAGGCCAATGTTTGGTTGAAGGGGGTGGGGGTAAGACGTAATATATTTTCACCCGCATCCTTGGGTACGCGGACTAAAGGTCAGGCTCTTCAAATCTGATTTGCGAGTGATGGGGGGGAGGGGGGGGGGTAGATTGGATTTTGAATCCTGGACTGTTGTACTGAAGGAAGTTTTTCATAAGTTTTTCATGGCCATTTAAAGTATACCGAAGGTTGGCAACAATGTGCATCGTAGTTATCGGCGGGAAGGCGACATGATGAAGCTGTAGTGTGACCATGGTGCTCGAAATGAATTGTCATATAGCACAGTGCTACGCAATGGCTTGAACCCTAAAGTATTCGTTAGAAGGCCTTTGTTGTGAAACATTATTTTTGGTCATACGGGATCAGCCGTTCTGGGGGACCCAGTGTGAAACGTGTGTTTTAACTTTTTGAAAAAGAGTTTCATCACATCCCACCCACAAAGCGAACGTTGTTTATGTTAATAAGAAAATGTAAGCAAACCAAATCAATTCTTTTTCAATGAAAACATAGTTCTGTAAAAAAAACGCTCATCCTCAGACAATGAGCATGTGGCGATGGTGATTAATAGGATCACCAAAGAAGGGTCAGTGGCGTATTGCGAAAGAGCTTGCTTAGTATGAATAGAACGTCTCTTCAGACAATGGTTTAATGAATTTCATTTAATTAATATGGTACAACAGCACACACCGCAAAGGAAACATTGCGGATTCTTCACCAACACTTTGTAGAACGCCTCATATCTAGGAGAACAGGATATCCGTATCATGCAAACTCCGCGTATCACACACTAACGGATGCTTACTTGTGGAGCAATTTGAAGGAACTCGTCTACTGCGATCCATTGCCTCGTAATGTTGCCCTGCTGGGAATCAACATCAGACGAGTGTTGCATTCAATTTCACGTTTATAAACCTCCAGCGTGGATGTGAAACATTAGAGCATGTGTTTTGACTTATACAGGTAGAACAGTTTTTTACTTAACTTTTGAGATACTTTATACTTTATGACCGGTAGGCTATACTTTTACAGTTTATTAATTATTATGGTGTGCTCTACTTTGTTATACTTTATTTCCAGCCATATTATTTATAAATGCTGGTAAATTTAATCTAAATTAAATCTTTCTCGTATCCATCCAACTAGCGTATAGTCTGTATGAGAAGTAAGACGCGGTGGAAAAAAAACTTTACATTGTCAGAGGTGGCAACGTAATTACAACCTTCGATTGCAAGAGATATACAAGTGATATAAACCACCAATTCAAGAAGCGGTAAAGTGGTATAGCGTTTCAATGCAAAATGTGATCAAGTGATGTAACCCGCCAATGCAAGAGGTGGTCGAATGCAAGAGATGCAATTCCAGTCTACTAATGAATGAATGGTTTGGGGGTTTGGTTCGCGCCAGTGGCTACACAGTCATAATATCATGCTACTCTGGTTTTCCAGTGACTTGAGAGTTTGAGGCTTGAATCCCCGGGTGGGTGTACTGAATACGTTTTGTTTTAAATTGTTGACCATTCTCCCTCCGCGTAAATGGGATTACATTTACTCAAAAGTGTGTTTATCCATTACACATGCTTAGGTAATATAACATATATATAATCCAAAATGGTAGTGAATGATGTATGGTGAGATTTTTTTTAGTGATTGTTTGGTTTTATTTCTATAGAATGTATATATGTAAAGTTTGTTTTGGTAACAGCCCGCAATAAAAACGAATAGCACAAGTTTCTAACGCCTTCTTCGAAGCAGACACGTCTACATATTTTTTTAAATTTTTTATTATATCTTATACAGTTCTCCCTCACTTGGATACATTGCCCCGCTTGTCTCGATTATGTTTCATTGGCGATTTCAACTTTGTTTAGAGGTGAAAAATAAACCACTATAGCTTTTTAGTTTAGTCCGAGACAGTTTCCAACTTTATCCCAGATCCTATCCTATTCCCTCTGGATTAAATGGTCGTTTTTATCCAATTTTACTACACAATAGGTAAAGTGTATAATATAATGGCATTCTACGTGTGTCATCCTAGATTGCTTTTGAACTTGTCAATGAATAGCAAATAAAAATATAATACACTATGGCAATATTCAAAGTTAAAAAACACACAAGTGACTAAAACATGCTTAGCGCTAAAAACATAGCACAAAGCATACACTTATGCGTGTAATGTGTCTATGTAGTCTGCTCTTTTATTACCTTTTTATTAAACAAGCATGTTTAAACTTTTAGACAGAACGAATGACATTTTTTTAAACCTAACTCTGTAAATGAATAAATTACATAAGCTATATATATATATAGAGAGAGAGTTTCTGCAACCATATTTACTAGGGCAAGGGTGACCAAAATATTGATACGAATTGTTTTAGACTAATGTTCTCGAGTCATATATGGTAGTTTTAATTCCTGTACTAGGCTTGATATCCTTCTAACCATCTTTCAAAGCATAAACACCAAACTTTAAAAAAACTCAATACAATCCATGTGGTGTGTCTATTCTTCCAGGGCTCTTTCTCCCACTTCTAGATACCAGAGAGAGCTGAAATTTGGAATGGATGCTATAGAGCATGCCATATTTATGATAAAAAATCGAAACTTGGTAAATTCAATATGGTGTAATCCAGAATGACGGATAAAACTTACAATTTAATCCTGGAGAACTAAACTTTAGTAATGACACTATGGAGCATACCAGCCTTATGAGAAAAAATTTAAACTTGATAAATTCAAGATGGGGGAATCCAGAATGACGGATAAAGCTCACAAATGAATCCTGGAGAACTAAACTTTATTAATGACACAATGGATCATACCATCCTTATGAGAAAAAATCTGAAACTTGAAAAATCCAAGATGGCGTAATCCAAAATGGTGATGCAACGTACAAATTTAATCCTGGAGAAATTAAATTACTAACGGACGCTATAGAGCATGCCATATTTATGAGAAATGCCTGAAACTTTAGAAAACCAAGATGACAGTATCCAAAATGGTGAATGAAAAGTAAAAAATGAGTTTTGGAGAACTAAAATTCTGTATAAATGCCATAGAGCGTGCCATCTTTATTATAAGAATCCAAGATGGTAGATTTAACGTACGAATTGAGTCAAATTAGGATGAATTAGGGGACTAAAAATGTCCTAAAATAATATAAAAAAATTACGTTCTCCCTGGGGTAGAAAAAAACAAAATGGAACAGGCTTCGCGCGAAACAATAAATTGAGCCTTTAGGAGACAGGCCTATACTCCTAGTATAAAATACTTCCCAAATTGTGTCACTCGGATTTGAAATCATCACATTTGAACATCGACGCTTTCATAGAATGGTATGATTTTTAAAGAAGAGTATTATAACTATACACTATTAAGGTGGTGGGGTGGACGGGAGGAAAAGAACGTGAGAAAAGGACAGTGGATTATCAATTCCTACAGCATAACCTTTTTTTGACCAAAATAAATAAATTTTTGCCCTAGAGTTTAATCTTATACACATGGTTATATCAACAGCTCTTGAATATCTGTCACGAGCATAGCGGCATTAAAGGATAAACTTTTTAACTTAAGAGAAAAAAGTTATCATTCCATTTCATGACATCCTTGAGAGATATTCAATAACCTGTTGATATTATCATGCGAATAAAATGTATGTTTTACTAGAGAATTATTTGATTTAGTTTGCCAAAAAAAGTTTTACTAATAAAACTGCACAAATACTGGCGATGTCCCTTTCACCCCACCTTAAGAAGCTACTTTTTGAACCTTTTGACATGACTTACAAACTAAGTTAACTTTAAAGTAGAAGCAATCATCAATCAGTCCTCCATACAATTCACCGCTCTGAAATGGGAAGCTTCAATTTCATCAAATTAATATTTTTCAATCGTGCTGGAAATTAAACTCTTAGCTTTTAACTCAGTTGACAGACACGCTAAAATGCCAGACATAAATCCTACCGTTCACACAACCAGAAATTTATAAACTAATTCTGTTTTTGTTCCTTTGCTAGATTTATTTAGCATTAATATTAGAAAACAATTTGGTTGAGTCCACAAAATCCGTGCCCGTGGATACAGTCGTTGAAGTGCTGTGCTTAGAATATATTCAAAAACCTTTTAGAGATTTAGGTTTCACTCGTGGTGAAGTCATGGATTAAGTATTAGTGTGATGTGAAAGCAGATGAGTTGTGTGTGTGACTCACAGTTCATTATAAGATTTTAATAACTCATTATTATGTTAAGCGCCTTAAAACACACACATATACAGAATATTAATAATATATATCTGTTTATTAGAGTTGGACCTAGTCCTCTATTTCTTAAACCTAAGCAAAAATCTTGCTCTCGAATTTTTAATCCAAATTTGAGTCTAGAATCATTAAAATGTTTAATTTTAGCTATATTTAAAATTTAATTTAAAAAATATATTGTTAATGGGTTTGACGCCACTGACCAAATACATTCTTGCTTGTAAGAACTAAATACACTTTTGATAGTGACATATTTTGATGCGATTTTGCTCTGTTAACTTTCTCCTATTAAATTAATCCTATGAGGGGAGCCTTATAAAAATCCTTAATACTAAGTTTTAGCTCGATTGTTACAATTGTTTCGACCCTATGCCGAGATACAGACAGACGGACGGACGCCATCGCCTTTTAGGTTTCAGGGGGTTATGAAACATCAGCCTTTATCAAAATCTAGAGTTAGATTTTTTTTTTACTATCACAATACTTTTTTATCTAAGGAATCGAAAGAAAGCAAAGATACAGCAAAAATACAGCTATAATGTGCTAATTTAATACTAACAAAAGATTTTAAAATGCCTGAAACATGAAAATGAATAAATTTAACTATAAAAAAAGAATGGGCATGAATTACAACAACGAAGGCTAACTAGGAGCGTATGTCTTGGATGCGGTGATTCGGTTAGTTGACAATTCAGCTAATTGGGGTTTGGATAATCTTCCTTCTACTGCATGTACTCGTACTTATAAAAGAACTGTCAATTAATAAACTAATAAAATTATCCTTTTCCCGTTGATGTAGAGATTTAGGTTCGAATCACGGTCGAATGTACTGAGGGTGTGTTTTTCTTAAATTGTTTTCCAGCCTCCCCCCCATAAAAAATCGGGTATATTTCTTCTAAATTAAACCTTCATCCCTAACACACTAGTGTAATGAGTAAATATGCTTAGAACACGAAAGGGTATTAAGAAGCGGCGATAAAAAAAATACTACCGTGGTACAAGTTTCCGCCAAAAAAACATTGAGCTGTTACCTGTCTTTCTGGGTGGCGTAGTTATCTAACGCGCTGGTTTCGTGTTGAGCTAGACTGCAGAGGATGCGAAGATCGAGGTTCTAATCTCGCTCGTGTGAACCAGGTTTTTTCCGATATGGTTTTCCACTCTACCTCTACGCAAATGCGGGCTCACTTCATCTATATTCATCCTTCCAAATTCCTAACCCGTTAGAGTAATAAGTACTTAAGCGTATAACCCGAACGGGTAGTAAGACGTGGTGCTAAGCATTAGTATAACATTGATCTGTTATCGTAATTACTACTTAGGTTTGGACCACTGTCCTCTCACTTTACAGTAATAACTCAGCCGTGGGAAATACGGGGGTAGTCTGACTATTTTTTTTAAACTTCGCACTCGCTCATGACGAACTCTGATGAGATGGCAATGTAGCGAGGGGCGCGAGGAAGGGGTCACAAGAAAGAAGAAACTCGGCGTTGTTTGTCGTTTGGCTAACGAGGCCCAAAAGCTCTGAGCGTCTCGATTAACAAGGTGCGAGCAGGAGCGCCGAACAATAGGCGTCGTTCCCTCTCTTATCTGTTTGTTTTTCTTTTGTCGTCATCTGCGAATGGGTTGGTAATGGCGGGAAAGGGGAATGAGGTGGTGCTTTTTGTCTGTGCTTTGAGTCTATCGCTTGGTTTATTGCGGGTTTATTTATCTTCTTCACCTTTCCTACCTCCCCGCTCTCATTATCTTCATCACCTTGGGCGGTGATATCCCATCTATTTTCTACACTTTAAATCTTACTGCAGTCTTACAAAATAGGATGTATATTTATTTTACCCTCAGCTCTTCTAGTTGGCTATCATTTACTTAAACTAATAACTAGATCTATACAACCTATGGGGCTAAGATAGTGAAGAAAATAATTATAATTAACCGTGTCAATTTTTGCTTGAAGTATATTGTAATTGTGGTAGGTTTAGAGTATATAACTTTTTTTTTGTTATTAACATTGATAAATTGTGATTATTGTAGGTATTTGATACCCGAACCGGTGGCCGCATGGGGTAAAATGCTACTCTCGCAATAGAGTAAACTGCCGATGACGGGAAGATCGGGGTTTTAATCCCGGTTGGGTGGAATGAGTGTGGTTTTTACTAAATGTTTTCCTACTTAGCCTCCACGCAAATTTAGGTAAGCTTCCTCTAGGTTCAACCTTCCTTATCCCTAACACATTAGCGTAATTAGTGCGAATGGGTAGAATAGGTAGATACGCGTTGTTAACAATTAATTAAATGTTATAAATTTTGGCTGCGAAGAATAAAAAGGTTAATATTTTGTAAAATGTCCTTTCTATGAAAAGTGGACTATAATAAGACTCTGAATACGGGAATAAAAACTACTATATACGTTTCTGAACTCACCTCAATACGTCCTTTCTTTAAAAAATAAAAATAAATTGTTTCATTCTTCTCCACGTTTATTCTTTTGTATTACTTTCTTAATGTTTGCGCCGCTGTCGTGCCCACTGTGTTTCTTATTGTCCCCTTAAGAGACTTCAGTAGCCGAAAACTCTAGCCTACCCTTAACGTCATTCCTGAAGATTACTTCTTGCACCTGCCCGCACTACGCAACGAACAGCCTCGTAATTCTCTCGCTCGCCTCTTCTCATTTCTTAGAGCGATGACGTCATTGTTCATAACACAAAAGTGTTTTTTTCTTTTGTCTGTTTGTTCTTTCTTCTTTTCCTCGCCGACAAAGCCTAAAGTTGATCAACGCAATGAGCCTCACGTTGATGCTTTGCTAAATTGGCGCGTTGGGAAAAATATAACTTTGCGGATATTAAAAGAGTTATGAACTTTACTCTCTCAGTCTTTTTTATTTGTGTATCGCCTTAAAAAAAACACCTGCTTTCTTCCTCACATATGGTCTAATTGAATAAGCCTAGGCTCATATTGAAAAATAAATGGTACGACACGGTTGTGTACATTTTCTCATCTAGTATATCAAAGCTTGGAACAAAATGTTTAAAATGCTATTATTAATAATCTACCCACCCTTAAATAAATTTTCCTCTGGTTGTATGAAACACCCTTCAGATATAAATTTTGGATATTTTTATAGCCTTTTTAGATTATAATTGTTATAAAATGGCTTTATAGTAAACTAAGCTCTTCTATTTTTTTTATAGAAAATAAAAATATACTTTGTATTATGTAAATAGCTTAACTCCTCAAATATACCAATTTTGAACAAAATAATTCAAGTAATTCTAGAAATAATTCATAATATCTAAATATTTTAGTTGACTAACCTCAAATCATTGTTTATCTAATAAACCAATATAACATTTATTTTTATTTTAAAACGCTCTTTGGATACCCATTTTTAGCAAAATTCTTCGCGCCAATTTCTAAATGATTCAATTTTTTTTTAAATCATTGAAAAATAAACTAACCTTAATTTTAAGGCTAGAACTAAAATTGCGATTCTGCTTCGGAGTATGACCATCCATATACCCTCTAAATAGCAAGTTTTATCGGAATCCATCAATCCGTTTCGGTATGGGGACAGAGACAAATTATAGGACCGTCATTTTTTGGTTCAGTGACAAATAACATTAAAAAAATCTCTAGGAAGAAGATTTTTGTGAATACAATATTTTTATTATATGAGGGAAAACATTAGGGTTTATATATATATACACACACACACACATCGTGTTTTACTACCTGTTCTGGTTTTAAAGCTCGTAATGATAGCTAACTATTTTTAACTCATATTGAACTTTGTTGTCCAGAACCTAGTTCAAATCCCTGTTGAGCGTACTGGAGTGTTTTTATCCAAATAATTTTCACTGTGTTTTATACAGGTTATCTTTCCACGCCAGTGTAGATTCGTTTCTTTTAATGTTTCCTCTTCATTCATACCTCTTAGATAAATTAATTAATAAACCGTTTGCTATTATTATTATTATTAGCACTTCGTATTACTACCCGTTCGGTTTATACGCTATTACGCTCATGTGCAATGTTAGGGTGATTGTTAGATGAAATGGAGGACTTACAGTTTAACGTGGAATCCGAACCACGGTGGAGGCCTGACATTCCATACATTCACAAGTTGTGATTAATACACGTCTTGTCAGAAGTGAAGGAAGGGTTTGGTAATCAGATAAATCTGTACCGGGACCGAGGATTGAACCACGCACCCCCAGCACAGAAGTCTGACACCTTACCCCTAGACCACCAGGTCACCTAAAACCTTGTGTTGAACTTGTAGATATTAATATTTAAAAAAATAGGTAAGTTAATATTATCATCCTTTGCTAATAAGAAAAACAATGATCAATTAAGTTTTTTAAATTATATTTAAACTTATTTTAAGTAAACATTTGAAGTTAGATACAAACTAAAATTGGTGGTGCAAGTTCACTGGATAAGGAATTAATCTGTTGTAAGACAAACCACTTAATAATAATAATTCGTTATCTTAAGTGGTTGTTATTTTATGTAGTTAATAGTAAGTTGTGGTTTTATTCATTTAGCGAAACATACGTGATTACGAAATATTTTACCTCCTTTGCCTAAATTGCACACAAACGCTTGTCTTAATAATTAATTTTCTCAGAAAATGTACCTTTACTTCAAAATACCAAACAAGTTATTTATCTACTTGGGTAATTGGTTTTCGATAATGGGCTAGTGCACTTTCTGTTCAATTCTCCCGTCTCTAATTTTAGAACGGCTTTCACATTCGCTACAGGAAAAAGAAGAAGAAGAAGAAGAAGAAAAAAACGTACTCACTAAACCTGGTTCCGTCACGGTTTGATAGTGTAACGGGATCCAAGATTTGATTCCCGACATCACTGAAAACCGTATTGTTGAGGGTTAGCCTTTTCACAATGATGAATTAACACTCAGGGGACTGTGTGTTGTGCCTGTGTTTAGTAAAAGAATAAACGGTGAAAGTGACACTCTATTTCAAATGTATGACTATAGTAACGCGTGTTAAATGACTCGTAGCCAAGTAAGTACTTTAACATCCATTACATTAATTGTCCTTTTGGCCGCCCTCGCTTATGTAATATAATAAATATCATTATGTTTGGTTCTACTTCGCCACTTCACTAAATTTGAATATTTATTTATTGTTTTAAAGTTAGATAGTTTGTTTTAATTGCACATGTAGCTCTAAATGTGATATCTTCATAATCACTCTAAATAATGAAAGCCATGTTCTGTTTGTCTTCCGGGAGTGTTTATCAAACTTCCCGATAAAGTACAAACATGAGGTTTCGTCCACTCATATCTAGTGTTCACCCCCGTGACCAAGATAATGACCAAAACAATAATATTACTACTGACCCTGACGTAAACAGACTTTAAGGCCCTTGGCCCTGTCGAATGCAAGTCTAAAACCTATTTCATGGGATGGTGGGTGGGAGGGTGAAAGATGTGGCGTGGCTTCACAACCGACCAAAGTATCCTTCCGAGCCAACAAGAACAGATGGATCATAGAAACCGTAAATGGCGCTAGCTACCTGACAGGTCTTGTGGATAAATCATACAGTTGGAAATATCAGTTATATTGAGAATGAGTGAAATCTTTATAATAATATTTTCAACACCTATTCTAAAAAAAATGTGTCAATGTTTATTAGTTGTTGCATTTTCTTATTTTTTTGTTATGAAGCCGGCAGTTTTATATTGAAAAATATCAATTTTAGCGATATTTTTTTATCACTGTTAAAATTATAGTGGAGTTGTGTTTATATATAAAGTATAACTTAATCAACATGCTTCTATTCTTGAACAAACCGTTTCCGAAAAGAAAATTGCAAAATAATAAAGGAAATTGAAAATAACGTTTACTCCCATGAGTCTGCATTTCCACGTCAAATGAAAAGGGCCAATCGCCTTAACTTATTTCTATATACGTTCTTATTAGTGCACGAGTTAAACTAAGAAAAAGGATGCGAAGGGGAACCTTAGAATAAATTCACGCTTTTTACCAAATCCAAGCTAAGATGGCCGCTATTAGAATAATGATCTCCCCGCCGACCAGGATCATATGCACTTTCAGTCTATCGTATCCAAGGGTAAAACGTACTACTTACAGACTAACTTGATTCGGGAAAATACATGATACACTAAATCCAGAAATTAAAATGTCTGAGGACAAGCCTAAATTGCAAATAATAAATTATTTAATGCACTGTATACGGCTGAACCAAGACCCCTTTTATATGGTTTCAACCTCACGAACCACGGGAATTGTAGAACTTTTGACCTCAATGGGAGTCGAACCAAAGCCTCTTAAGAGATAGCAACCCTCATAGATGAAGACGTGGCCTGGATGTCAGTGTCGTCTAACTGGTTTGTCGGTGATAATAAGGCTTGAGTTCGAGTCCCCATTAGGTGTACTAAGAGTGTTTTTTTTTACTATTTAGTCCCACTCTCCACGAAAATGTGAGTACATTTCCTAAAAAAAAAATATACCTTACTAGTCCCCTTCACTTTTGTATAACTAAAATGCGGATAGTCAAATAGGGCATTAAGACAAGGGTCAAAGGAAATATTAGAAAGGTGGTTGGACAGTTCTTGTTGCGCATACCAATCTCAATTCTCAAAGTCAACAAGTGATTTTCATGTCGTCCTTCCATCCTTCCACCGCGTGTTTTGAGCCAAATTTGAGTGATAATTATATGTATAAGCAATAATTTAATTACGTTATATGAAGAAACTAAATACATGGTACGACACAATCACGCAAACTTTCTCATATTGTGTATTATATCGTCAAAAATAATTTTCAAAAATAGTTTTTTATTAAACTACCCTTAAATAAGTTTTACTCATAAAAACAAACACATCATCTTGTTAATCACAATAACCACTCTTTATATATAAATTTTAAACCAAATTGTTCAAATATAATTTAAAAAATTCGATTTTTCAAAAATAAATTTGCAAACTATTTTAAAATTATTTGTCACTTGTAAAAAAGTATTCTTATTTATCATGAAAAACTATTCACAGCCTCCCATTTTTAATTCAATATTCAAGGTATATATTAAAAACTTTTAAATTTTCTATAATGTTCTGTAAGTAAACTACCCTTAAATTAATTTATTTTATATAAATAAAATGTCATCTTCACGTCAAACACTCCCCAAATAAACAGTTTAAGCGAAATCGTTAGAACCAATTTCAAAATAGTTTGAATTTTAAAAATATCTGCTTAATAAAAAAACACTTTATCGATTTTTACTTTCTCGCTATCTTACAGGTAGAGAAAGTATTGTGCTCGTCAAAAAATTCAACTCGAGATTTTGATGAATCTCGACGTTTCATGACCCTCCGAATCCGAAAAAGTGATTTTTGAATTTCTGTCTGTTTGTCTGTCTGTATGTACCTCCAACTAGAGCTTAAAATATTTTACCGAACAGGCTAAAACTTGGTATCTAGGGTTTTCATAGGGTTAACCGAGGGGAGTTGAAATTGTTTATTTAACCCTAAAATCAGGGTAGTTTACTGAAGGGCAAAAAGAGAAAAAGTCGATTTTCTCAAAATCACCTTTAACAATTTTAATTAAATTTCATTTATAAATATTCCAAACAAAATGGCTACTCTCAATATTTCGGCAAAATGACTTTAAGGGCTCCGATCTGATGTGTAAATTATCTCTCTTTTTTATTATATATCCTAAACTACTTGAGATATGTAATTACTTATCATTACAAATATGCAGATCTATTTATAATACAAATATTTTATTCGAAGCATAATTTTATCAAAACCATAACTTTCAAGCTATACGCAAATATATTTTTAACTTTTCGAACACAAAAGTATTGAAACCTTAAAAAAAATGTAACCTGAAATGTTGATGGATGTTGACGTCTTATGACCCCCCGAACCCTAAAATTGGTCTTTGCAATGCCGTCTGACTGTGACTCTGTTTAAAATTAAAATTAAGAGTAGTTTAATAAAGGGCTAAAAAAAAAAAGTTTTTCTCAAAATGGGCTTAAACGATTTTGTTCAAAATTTTTATCTAGGCGTTGATTAAGATTATAAATAAATTGGCTATTTTTATTTTCCCATGAAAATGACTTTTAGGGTACTTTACAGAAGCTGAAATTTCCGTATCTCTGCAACTATTTGATATACTAAACAATTTATTATAGCAAAATTGTAGTACTATTAAAAATAAAAACACTTTTATATGAAATATATTTTTATAAAACGTACTGTTTCTGAGAAATTGGCAAATATATTAATACAATTTTGTGAGCTTTAGTTGTAAAAAGATAATACTTAAGTTTTAACGCAATAATTCTCCAATGACAAAGAGTAATTAAATATAAGTAAGTCTCTAAAAAATTTGTTATTTTTCCTTTTAGTCTCTAAGGAGAAATGTTTGTACAACAACGATCTATATCCATTTTAGACTCAATAGTCAATGTTTACCTTTTTTATTGGTTAAATTTATAAATGATGAATTTAATAACAATGCGATGACATTAAGATGTGCAACACTTAAGAAAATGTTGGACATTTTAACCGGAAGTCGAAATTTTAATACGAAGTGTTAACCCTTTTGGACCCAATATTGATCTATTTTTATCGGTCCAATAATACAAATAAGGACATTAGTTATATCAAAATAAAATTATAAAATTAAAAACCGGGACTCAAAAAATCTTTTACATAGGTATAGTTCAACATATTCTTGGGTTTACTAGTGTATATTATTTCGTTTTACATATATTAAGAGTTTTGAGTAAATATCTCCATTTTAAAAATATAACGAGAAAGTCCGTACGGAGTTCTGTACCATTTATTTGCACAAAACAAAGTATACAAGGTTATTTGTCTTGTCAAATATTCCCAAAATACCCATTTAGAACAAATCGTTAGGGCAGTTTTTTTTAATATCTCTAGTTTTTGAAAAATTATTAATCAGTAAGCTTCCCATAAGTTAGTTTTTACCCCAAAAACAAGTATACAGTGTTATTTGGTATATCAAACACTACCAAGATAACAATGTGTAATAAAATCGTAATAGCATTTGTAAAATATTACAAGTGTTTGGAAAATAAGTCATCAGTAAACTACCCTGAAACAAATGTTTGGCAAAAAAACAATAAAATAGTACTATTTGTCATGCCAAACAAATCCTATGTATGCATTTTAGAGCAATTTTCGAAAAATTTGGAATTGAAAAAAAATTATTCCGAAGTAAACTACCCTTAATTGAAAGGTTAGGGTTAAAATACTATTTTGTGGAAAAGTCCTATTATATCTAAATATTATATTTGAACGAAATCAATTACATTTATTTTATCCGTATCCAGGGACAGACAGACAAATAGACAGTGTAAAATCCAGGTTTTTTAGGTTCGACGGATTTTTTTCACTATGACAATACTCTCTCTATATGAGAAATTAGAAATTGTAGCTCAGAACACTTTTAAACTGTACTGGTTTAAGTATGATCCCGGGTTCGATTCCCGTATCCAGGTGGCATTTTTACTTTAAAGAATATGATATTAAAATGCTGTTATAACCTTAACTAACAAATAAAAACCTTGCTATTAAAAATCCTTTAATGGCTAAATATGACCTCACTGAAATCTAATCTAGATCGCACTACTACTTTAACCGCTTAACAGAGTTATACAGTTTCAAAGTGCGTGTGTGTCTAAAAATATAATTACATTAAGCTGTGAGATTAGTGAAATGATGTTTGTAATATTGTACTTAACTAGCAGAAGTACCTGGGTGGCCTTGCCCGATGTAATGCTTATCTTTGCTTCAAACAGACCGAAAAATAAATCTCTTAATTTTATTTATTCCGACCCAGTTTTTAATAAATTTAAAAAAATCTAGTCATAGGCCTAAATTTAAAATTTCAGATTCGAGTTGCACAGGTTTGTGCACAGGGACTTCTAATTTAAATTTTTAATCCTTGGTATGCGATAGATATTGTGAAATGCTTATGATACACAAAAAAACTCTACATTTGATTAATATAGAAATATCTTTACACTGTGGTCTGTAAAAAAATGCTCTGGAAAACCTGGAAATGTCAGGGAATCTTCAAATATAGTTTGGCTGGACACCCTGACTCAAAGTACCAAGTTTAAACTATCTTAATTATGGCCGAGGCCTAAGCAAAATTAAACAATCCTAGCACTTGTGGTGTTTTATTTATGATAAACTTGAGTTTTTGAAGTTTCAACTGTTGCTACTTATTCATACGCGTAGGGTACTTTACATTAATCCATGACCAAGTTAATTTTACTTGTGGGACTCAAGTTGATTGCATGTTCAGATTTCTAGCCAAATTCTCATTTTAGTAAAATAATTACTATTACAGAAAGTAATTTTATTTCTCTCTTCCCTCTTTAGAGTGATTTGTCATAATATAGGGGATAATTAATTATTCATACTTATTCTTTACATCTTATTTTCGTACCGAGCTAAAATGTGGGTGTTTTTAAATTAAAAAGGAACTGGAAACTACAATTTCCTTAAATTTTCACGGTGGAATCTCACGGGTCATTTGTGTAATCTTATAATAACGCCGAAAAATTAATTACTGTCGTTTATTGGCAGTTTCTTAAAATACAATTTTACGAGGGGAAAGTACACTTATTAATATGTAATTCGATCGTTAAGAGGAATAAATAGATTATTTTAAAACATCCTTATAATTTAAAACAGCAGCTCTTTGGTTTTTCAGTTTTCTCATCACTTCGCCTTATGGATTAGTGGTTAGAGAGAGAACAATCATACATTTTCTTGGCGATTAAAATGATATAGTTAATTATGACTCACTCCTAATTCGTTTTTTTGTTTATTAAAAAGGTCTGATTTCATACCCCAGCTTAGGGTAAGTATGAATAATTTTTCACGCGGAATTTTCACTGTGGTGTTCACGTCCTTTCCACAATACGTTAGTACAGGTGAATTTATTCTTAATGAGCCTTCCCATATCCACCCCTTTGATTAAGTTGCTAATTACCCTTGTGTGGAACATAAGCCCTACTAGTAAAATATTCCAGTCAGGTTATAAATAATTCGAATTTGAAACTAATTGTGTTCCCTTTCACAAAGTTGTTAATTGATCGTCTGGTTGCTCTGTTGTTTTTATATGTGACTCGCGTGTTACTACCCGTCTGGGCTGTTTGCATATTTACTCAATTGGGGTAGCAGTGATAGTTGTTGTAATTAGAATTAAATATACTAGAATTTGGAATAAAGGCGAGCGGAAAAACAACTCGATGCATCCTGCTGAGATTCGACCCCCTATCTCCCCGTCATCGGTAATCCAGTCTATTGAGAGAATGACGTCTTAGACCTGCGTTTTTCAACCGGTGTGCTGAGAAACATGGGTGTGCCGCAAGAGTTTGGGAAAAGATAAAAAAAGAAGACAGAAAAAAAATTGAGGAATTAAAATAAATATTTTTAAATACGTAATCAACATTATTTTTTTAGGGTCGGCTGGAATGGGACGTGAAAAAAGATAGTTTTCGCTCTTTTTTTATATCAAAACTTTTCTCGGTCGAAATAAAAAAAATGACTTCAAAAGAAACATAGTTTAATTTTCTTCACATGGTGATCCCAAAATTTCTTGAATATCTATCAAGAATACCCTAGAATTTAATGACAACTTTTTCTCTTCATTTAAAAAGTTTGTCATCTTATGCCGCTATGCTCATGACATGTTCAACGACTGTTGATATCACCATGTGAAGGAAATTAGGCCTAAACTATGTTTCTACTGGAGCAATATTTGATTTATTTGGCAAAAATACAAGTTTTGCCATAAAAACTGCAAAACCACTGGCGTTTTCTCGCGTGCTCTTCCATCCAGCCATAAATAACACAATTATAAGAATTTTATCTACCAAATTTTTAAACACAACCTTAATACTCGCTATTTTAATGACACAATATCTCCTTAAAAACCCGATTGGGTACCTCGACCAATTTTGCACCTTGTTCAATGTGCCGTGAGTTGAAAATTGTTGAAAATCGCTGCCTTAGACCATGCGATCATTGTAACCTGTTTGTCTTCGATTTAAAAACCAAGACAATTATTTTGCTCGCAAATTGACATTAGACTGAAATAAAAAAACTTGTTAAATATTTACTATGTTTACGTGTACTTTGTGTAAACCTCTACAATGAATTCTAACCCTTCGGTTAACCAGAAGAATAAATTACTGTAGGGAAGACCGTATTTAACAGTCACAAAAGCTACTAGCTCTACTTTTATAGATCAAACGTCAAATCATACTTATGATATGCAGCTATCACTTTTTATGTATCGAGTCAATACCTAAAAAATAACACTTTTTTATCGCGGCGTTTTACTACCTTTTCAGGCCATACGCATAATATACAATAAATTACTCTAATAAAGTAGGTATGGGGAGGAGGTAATTTACCCGAATTTGCTAGGAAGGATAATGAGAAACCATTTATGAAAAAACACCCTTAGTATACACGTCCCGGGATTTGAACTCTGATATTCCCGTCATCAACAGTACACTCTAACACGAAAGTGACCTCCTATACTATTCGACCAGTGAAGTGGGTAAATAAAACTAGTAAACATTAAAATAGTATAAGTGATTACCACAACAACAAATCTTTTATTTATAAATTGTTCTTCCTATCAGAGTCTTCATACTATAGCAAACTTAACTTTCATGGTTTAACTATAGTATAGACCAAGTTTCCTAAACCCTATTTGGCCCCACTCAACTTAAATACTTATCAAAGAGCCCCCGATCACTCACCATTTCTCATCTCTAATTTTGATCTTTTTTTCTCTATATATTATATTTTTTTCATTAAATTCAAACTTCCTCCAGATACTACTCTTTCCCATATTTATATAAAAAAATAAACTAAATTAAATGTACATTTTCATAACAAACTATTTAAATTTCATATAACCAAGGCCCAGATTTTGATAACCTAATAATGATCAAAAAATTACTTATAAAATAACTAAATATCCAAAAAATAATTTCAAATTTTCCAAAAATTACTAAATAATATGAAAAAAAACTTGTAGTAAAATTGCACGCGATTAAATAAAAAATACGCATTTTACAAATTTAAAATGCAATGAAAAGCCTTATAAATACTTTTATTCTGCAAAATATATTAATATTGATTTACAAATATGTGTCTCAGAAATAATAGATAGCCGCTCCCAACGCAACCCTTTCCAGCTAAATCGCAATGTTTCACCAGAAATATGTATTTTACAACTAAACAAGCGAAGAGAATACAAAGTTAACTACCTTCATAAACTTTTTATTCCAAAAACTGTGTGTTGAAAAAGTTTATGTTTGAGTATTAAAAAATATGCTTATTCAACATGATTGGCTTGCAATGACTCAAAATTGCCTAAAAAATTACGCAAACCAAGAAAATGTGACCTTAAATTCCAAAATGATAAAAAAAATGGCCTATAAAATTTACATTTCTACAACAAGGGGATAATAAACAGAGTTTATGTACTTATGAGCATTGTATAGTAAAAAAAAATTTAAAAAAATGGCATGTTATCAATCTCCGGGCCTTACTTATAACATTACTAATTTTAACTGAGCAAGGTAACATTGGTCACACTCAAATATTATTTGAAATTACATGATATATTTACGAGTTTAAAGGACTCGTAGTTCAACTTTTAATGGCGATGTAGTGTTTCTTACACGGTCATCTGAAAAGTGTACTGAGATCACCCATTTAGACTATAGCTAGCATTGTAATACATCAAGATAAGATTGATAACTTTCAAGGTTCATCTTCGATCCCTAATACGAATCAATTCGGGTTTTATTATCCGCAGCTTCAAAATAGCTACGTAAATAAACTAGTTTCTCTCTCGAAACTACTGTCCATTCCTTCGTATGACTGCTATTCCTATCTGGGGCTGAAGTGTAAACCATTCCTGCTTCTC
The DNA here is from genome assembly GCA_902141375.1 of Timema poppense. Classification (NCBI taxonomy): domain Eukaryota; kingdom Metazoa; phylum Arthropoda; class Insecta; order Phasmatodea; family Timematidae; genus Timema; species Timema poppense. Next base: position 44,935 of record CABFOV010000173.1, on the reverse strand, counting down.
TTTTGTAAGGTACATATCAATACTAGGGGTTTTCCCCTTCTGAAACCTCTCCGTAAGCTCCCATGGGATGGATCCCTACAAGATAGAAACATGTTTATTGGGGTCTGGAAACTGTGGGCTGTGCCCGGGTCAGCTGGCCTGGAACAGGAAAAATAGGAAAAAATCAAAACAATTTCTGCTCAAAAGGGAGGGAAGGGCAACACAATTTGAGGTACGTATTTTTATAGTTTTTATAGCAAAAATCACATTTTATATTCCTGACAGATTAAAATTTTCTACCTCACAAACTTTTTTTTTACTTGTACACTCCCTCCCACCCTCCATTCCTTAACTATTTTTTAGCGTGTCATTTTGAAATTCCAAATATTCTGGCGTTTTTAGTTATTTGAAGTGGTCCCTATACTTGCTTGCCGGATTCTGGTTTTAAACCACACAAAGGAGTTATTTATTTATTAGTTTTGGATATTTGAACTCATTACTATATACCCCCTCGCCTTCCCATTTTTTTAAAACTACCATTTATAAATATCAAATTTTATAATTATTTGCAGTGATCCATACCTTAAACATTTAAATCTTTTACCACAAGTCTATTTTGAAAGTTTTGAACCTTACCCATCTAAGCTCTCATCTACAAAGCAACTCGATACCCATCTTGTGGGTGCCACACACACATACACACACACACACACACACACACAAATTGATGTCATATTCGTATACAGTGACCTGAAAAACCTCCAGATATCACATTTAATTGAGATCAGATTAAATTATATTTCCAATCCCTTTCTGCCCATCTCTACCTTTAAAAGGGTACAACATCTTAAAAACCTTCAAAAAGTCTAACCCAATTTTAGAAATAAACCTTTATTTTATATTTAGACTACTGGTTTAAAAGATACATAAGTAAATTTTGAAATCTTTAAACCCACCTTTTTTTACCCCCTAGAAGCAGAATTTCGGAAAATCTCATCTCCTCTCTTGTCTAGGGCCTAAGAGGAACCTTCACGCAAAATCTCAAGTTTCCTGGCCGAGGGGTTGGGGAAATACGTGATAAGAGTCACTGGGTTGTTTTTCCCTTTAATGGTTGCGGTTAACAGTTCCTAGAAAATCCCGCCTTGATCCAAGCCACTGTAATGAAATTACCTGTATGATTATCAAAATAGCCAAAGATATATTCGTTCACAAATCTAACGCCTTCACGAGATTCTGTTTACGTTTGAAAACTTTTTTTCTGAAAACCTTAAAAATGAATAACATACTATTTCAAAAGTAGACCTTATTTACTCCAAATTTATCTCATCCCACATGATGTATATATTTACTGATGTATGGGACCAGGGGGAGACCTTGTGCAACACGGCCATACAATCTAAACATATCACGCGCAGAACGGCCAAGCCCATCAGAAGGAAAATTAAACACGTACACCCCGTCGAGATCGAAAGGTAGCAACTTATTAGTTCAGCCCTCGCGGTAAGCCATACTTCCACTCATGACTGCAAAATAGTTTGCAGTTAAATAGGGTGCGAGCCATTTTCTTGGTTCATTGAAATTATATTAATATCAATCGATAGGGAAAACTGTCTTCTCTTATTGAAATTTGCCAACCATCCGATAATTTAATAGCTCTATTCTGTCATGGTGGGCAGTTACTATGGAGGGAAGCGTTTCAAGTAAATAATGGTGTTTGCGTTTGCTTTCACCATAATTATTTTGTGTATCTGCCAGGGTTGTAGAAAGCGTCTAAGGGGACGACGTGGATGAGGACTTGCGGTATAACAACAAGAAAAGGAGAGTGAAAACTCGCCAGATTTTCGGGAAAGAGGGCAGGGGATCACGACTGTCACTATAAATCGTCGAGGGGTGCGCTCATTTGTTCCATTTAACTGATGTTCGCGAGGGAGGAAACGGTTCATTGTGGAATGAATTATGTTGGTTTTGTTTCTTCGGGCGGTTAATGAAGAAAATGATATAAACCTTCTCGGATAATCTTTCTTAGGGATTTCCGTGTGATCCTACAAACTGAGTTATCTCACCACCACCCCCCCTCCCACTCACTCTCCCATCCCCCAAGCCCGGAATAATGTTTAGAGATATGTCTTTTGGGGGACTATCCTACGATTTTGAGATGGGATGGAAAGGCTCTATCTTTATTTTTTCAGTCTTTATGCCAACTTTTTTTTGCCCAAAATATATAAAACTATTCTTAAGTATATACACATTTAAATTAGTTTTAAAATTACACCTGAATACGGGAATCGAATTCAGGACCTTTGGCTTAACGCGCCAATGCTCTAACACTGAGCCATCCATGGAATTTACCTTACTCGGGGTCACTCTTCACTCATAGCTGTAAGACGTGTAGAATCAACTACATATTAGCTAACGATAGAACCGTGAGCTATGAGCTACCAAAGTCAATCTGCGACTCGTGAGCCTGCAGCCGGTGTGTTGATATGTATTTAGACACATTTAGTTTAAGGGCCAGTTTCTTAGTAGAGTTTAGTACGCCTCAAGTGTGGCGCTACACTAAGTACATGACGACACCTACCTAAACTCGAATGGAATGGGCCAGTTTCCTATGCGAGAACGGCCCATTCCATTCTGGTTTAGGTGGGTGTCGTCTTGTACTTAGTGTAGCGCCGCACTTGAGGCGTACTAAATTTGACTATGAAACTGGCCCAAATTTTATACACATAGATATTTAAGAAAAAATTTTGACAGTAATTTGACCAGGACTTCTGTTTTTATTTTATTATTTAAAAAGTGCCTGGTCAAACTTCATGATGCCCGTGACATATATTCCAGAGCTTCTGAGCTTATCATGTCTACAAATTAAACTAGGAGCCAGTTTCATAGTCAAATTTAGTACGCCTCAAGTGCGGCACTACACTAAGTACATGACGACACCTACCTAAACTCTAATGGAATGGGCCGTTCTCGCATAGGAAACTGGCCCATTCCATTCTGGTCTAGGTAGGTGTCGTCTTGTATTTAGTGTAGCGCCGAACTTGAGGCTTACTAAATTTGACTATGAAACTGGCCCTAAAAGTATCTGTTGAAGCAATATCTTATTTATTTTGTTGTACGCTTTAGTGCTAGTGTGATGGCTATTATTGACTTTACCCGCCTCGGTGGCGTAGTTGGCTAACGTGCTTGTCGTGTTAAGCTCGACTGCTGAGGACGGGGAGATCGAGGTTCGAGTCTCGTTCGGGTGAACTGAGGGTGGTTTTCCCTAAATGGTTTTCCACTCTACCTCCATGCAAATGCGGGTTCACTTCCTCTAATTCAACCTTACCCATTCCTAATCCATTAGAGTAATTAGTACTTAAAGCGTATAACCCGAACGGGTAGTAAGACGCGGTGCTAAATATTATTATTATTGACTTTTAATATCCTATTCCAAGAAATAGGATATTTTGAGTGATTTTAAAAAGATTCGCCTGTATTTGTTTGGAGGGAAAGATTTATATGGATGTGGGCTCATTTCTCTGCGTACTTGTAGGGTTTGAAACAGTCTATACCGCCGTTTCTTAAAAATTTTTGAATGGCGTACCACTTCACCCCAACAATTTCCGTAATTTGGAGCACCACCAAGAAAATACTGAATATTTACTATTTCACTACTTTTTTAATATTGCCCATGGATATAACACAACCTACCTGGTTACACCGGCTTTCTGAGCTCGAATCAGTGTTGCCACCGCTCCAAATAATTGCTTAAATCCGTTTTATTTTTAATTAGACTTAGTCTTAATATATTTATAAGATTTGAAGAAACATTATCTTTTTCCGACTTAGATTTGCTTGTTTTGTTTGGAATAATTGCACGTGCCACTGGTCTTAAACTTACCACAGTTAGGGATTCCCTGGTCTATACTTTATCAAGACAAAGTTTATATTTTCTCCACTCTCCCTCCACACAAATACTAGTAGACTCCCTCTAAAATTCAACATCCCTCATCCTTAACTCATTAACGTAATTATTACATAAATGTGTATAACCCTAACCGGTAAAAAAAAAAATCAATTGTGCCATGATAATGATATTATTTTACAATAGTAAATTTATTCTGAAATCGTAAAAAAATCTCCCAATCTAAAAATATTAATGTAGTCGTTTCACAGTTTTATTTATTGCTATTTTATACTTTTATTTGATCTCAAATAAAATTAGAGAGGTATTTAAACTGTGAAAAAATATATCATACACTTTTCTCTGAAAACTTTTACTGGCCAAACTCGTGTAAATCACCGATCCCCTTATTATGTGTGTATATGTATGTGTATGGGTGTGTTGTGTTGTGGTGTGGTGTGTCGTGGAGAGGATGGTGGAGGGGCGTGCATGGATGGATAAAGCTTTCACCATGTGTAGATGATAAATTTGATCCATTAGTTTTGGTTTCATAGGCTTACGTGGTCATGCGAAATTAATCTGGTAAAAGCCTAGAGCGCCCGGCGAGGCACTAGAACCCGTCACCACCTGAATAGGTACCTAGATAAGCAAACAAATATGGCATTCTCGTCTTTGGTGGTTTTCCTTTGGCTTAGGGGTTGAGATTTAAATTTAGTTCGGAGCTATTATGTGATTTTACACATTTATTTTATCGCTATGTTTACCCTTACCCCTCTCCACAATAATGCGGATGGATTTCCTTTGAATTATACTCTCCTTATTCCTACCTCGTTAGGGCACAATCCACTTTTCATAAAAAAAACTATTAGAAAAAAACCAAACATTGTTTTTTCGGTCAACATGAATAACAGTTTACTATTTTTATAATTATTATTATTATTATTATTATTATTATTATTATTATTAGTATAAGCGCTACTCTATAGGTATTAATTAATATATATATATATATATTAATTAATATCTATAGATTAGCGCTAATAATACTATTATATCACTCTCCTCGATGGCCGCATGGTCTAAAGCACTACTCTCGCAATAGAGTAGACTTTCGATGACGGCGAGATCGAGGTTCGAATCTCGGTTGAATGTACTGAGGGTGGTTTTTCCAAAATGGTTTTCTACTCTTTAGCCTCTTTAGCACACTTTTACTAAATTAACCTTCCTAATCCCTAATATCATTAACGTAATTAGTAAATAAGCGTTAAATTCAAACGGGTAGTAAGACGCGGTGCTTAAAAAATATATCTATCTAAAGTGACAGCAGAAAATTATATCACCTGTCTTATGAATACGTGGACGTAGATCCCGTAACTTTAGTAGTTTTCGAATAAGGTTCTTCATATGAAAATTGAAGTTTTGTTAAATTGTAGACCCTATGCATCCCGGACAGGTTATGAGATGCTGTAGAAAAAAATATAAATTCCATCCTCATGATGATATCCCAGCTCACACCGCTACAAAAGTAACTTGATAAAATCTTTTCAGAGTTGGTCCTTCTCGGCTGTATGGGGATACTTAAGACGAATAAAACGTTATCTACTTGGTGTCAATCAAGTAACCACTTCACTCCACTTCACTTCCCTTCACTTGACCTACTGCCTTCTCCTACTACACACACGACCGATCATGACTTGCTATTACATCGTCGAGATGTTGTATTCCTCCCTGAATAACAAGCGCCTGCGAGGAGGCATTCACGTTCTTGGTTCGGGGTGTTCTTTTTCCAGAACAGTTTCTCTCAAGGGTGGAAGGGCTGTGAAACTATCGTGTAGTTCATAAAAGCCAACAGCTATTTCATCATCCTTGTTTAAGTTAGTATTACTTTAATGTCTCCTGAGGTTTATTTTGAAAAACAAAATGCTACCTTAAATTATACATAATAAGGTTAGAAATGAACTTCGGTTACTGATACACCCGTCTCTCTATACGTCTTTCAACACGATGAAGGTGGAAATTTCTTCATCCTTAACACATTAGCATATTTATAACATAAATATATAACCTAAATGGATAGTAAGATGCGGTGCTATAAACATTACCTGACTTATGAATACATGAAAGTAGCTTTAGGAACTTTTCTAGCAGCCAGACAAGGCCCTTGTACTGCGACACTAAACACCCAATATGTCTAATAGAACGTACTCAAACACTAGTAGGCAAATAATTTACTTAAAGGCACCACCAGTTCTTGAACCAAACTCCGACATGCCTGTAGCCCATGTAATTCACTGAAAGGACCGGTGATACCACATTTTTAATGACGTAACAATGACATCACTAGTCTCTGTTTTCGCCCGTTTAATCAAACACACCGGGACACAGTTTAACTATAATGAGTTTTTGGTGTGTAATCAATGATCATTATTATCCGCTAATACTCTTTGCCCTAGTAATGAACTCAATTTCCCTATTTAACAACTTACTTGCTCTATTCCACCTCTCTTGTTTAGCACTCCTCCTTCCTTTGGCCGACCCCCCTCCATCGCCTATTTTTCCCTCCTCCTTTTACCGACCTCCACCCCTTATTTAAACCACCTCCCTCTTTCTCCAATTAGTTGTGGCCGTGGGAACAAGGACACGCTGGATCACCTGTTTGAACGGGTAATTAATCTTCCTATGAGCTTTGAGCGTTCGGACAGAAGAGAATAGTTACCATGGAACCCTGTTTATTCTGCTAGGTAATGAAAGTTCGTGATGATCAAGATGGCGAAAATAATAATGTCATTAATCTCACACATTAGCTCAGTTGGTAGCGAGTCCGTTTTCTGAGCCATTGGAACAGGGTTCTGCTCTCGGCTTGGTCGAAAAATATATCATCGAAGGGTCCTCCACTTTTGGAACTACGAATTAATCGACAAGGGGCTAGTTTGTAAATCTTGTGGAGATATATTTAGTCGGTTCATAAATTGTACCTTAAATACCACTAATAACATTAATAATTTTATTGCACAAACACGTTTCCTAAGGGACTGATGGCCGCGCTTGTGTGACAAGGGGATAGAAAGGTCGAGACGGTACCCTAGTTCATTTTCACGCCGATGATGCTGTAACAGAGTTTGCTTCTTTAATAAGTATGTTAACTGTCCTCGTGGTATAGTGGTCTGCTGACCTAGAGGTCCTGGTTTCAATTACCAGCTGGTACCATGAGAATTAAAAAAAAAAAAATTTGAAAGAGGGATAATTCCAATGGTCACTAGGATTTGGTTAGTTAGGCTTAATTTAGATTAAGTTTTTGGATCCGTACCGTTATATTACCTATCCTCATTCTCTCACCTCATCTGGACATGGAAAGAAGCTCCACTAAATTGATGTACGATTGGTTAGTACATTCGGTTGTCCCCAGGGCAATGGCACATTAGTAATGGTTAATCTACCTGCAATAATACACTGGAGGATGGTTTTCATGCATATCTACCGCTGTGATCTCTCATACTTTCTTGATGGCAGTGGAAATACACTTCTTATCAACTACCTCTTATATCCGGACCTTAGGTTAAGGTTGAATGGAAGAGAACGCAAGAAAAAAAACAATTTTTTTTTGCAATTTTTATGGCAAAATATTTATTTGGCCAAAATAAACTAAATATTTCTCCAGTGCAAACATAGAATTTAATTTTCTTCACATGGTGAACTTTAAATTTCCTTGCTATTTTTCAAGTGTGTTCTGGAATGTAATGACAACTTTTTCTCTACATTTAAAAGTTTATTAAATAATGCTGCCATGCTCATGACCGATATTTAGGAACTCTTGATGTCAAAGTGTGAAGAAAATTAAACTCTATGTTTGGACTGGAGCAATATTCGATTTATTTTGACAAAAAAAAAGGGTTGCTATAAAAACTGGAAACGCATTGGCCTTTTCTCGCGTCCCCTTCCATTCCACCTTAAACGTTAACACTTTTTTTCGGATTTTTCTTTCTCTTCACTTCACAAACCGTTTGGGTTACACGCATACATTTAATTACGCTAGTGACGTGGATATGAGTTAGGTAGAATTTAGAGGAAATTCTCTCTCATACGCGTGGAGGGAGAGTAGATAATCACTCATTTAAAAAACCAGCCTCAATGGGATTTGAAACCCTACATCTTCCTCACCGGGATACAAGACTAAATCAGCTTATCTCGTGGACTCCGTACCTACCAGCATGGGAAAACCGTTGTGTTAAATTATTTAGAGGAATCATTTTCCTACGTGACGCGAGAGGAATAAAGGTTTCGTATTCGTCAGACTGATCACGTATTTATTTCTATTTAACCAGCTATATTTTTCTCTGTAATTCTATTTTCCTTTCTCGCTGCACTTGTATTTACGATGTTTAAATCACGAAACATTAACTCCATTAATAATACAGAGGTTGGAATGTGAAACCCTTCCACGTAAGACGTAATGAAACTTGGGGAAACTACATAATTTATAGACGAAATCACCCCCCAGGGACTTGTACAACACCGAGAGGCTAAATCTATCTAGTGTAAGTTCTACTAGTTGCAAGAAATGGCAAGGTATATTCATTCGAGTTATTTCTGAGGGCGTCTAATAGATTCGTAAAATGTATTTGATAAAGATGTCCTGAACATGACTTTTAACCTCATGGATCGTATTCTGTAACTTGGAAAATTACACCTGGACATGGGAATCGAACTCAATACGGGACGATTCCTCGATATCTCAATGATTAGAGCATTGACATACTTCGCCTCATATCTACCAACTGAACTATAACCCTTACGCAATCTTTTTTCTTTCAGCACCGCGTTTTACTAAACGTACAGGTTATACGCGTATGTACTAATTATGCTAATGGTTTTAGGGAGTAGAAAGGCTATATACAGATGAAGTGTACCTACATTTTGCCTGGAGGGAGGGTGGAAAACCCGTTTTGATAACCACCCTCAGTACAACCGATTGAGATTCGAACCTCGATCTCCTCGTTATTGGCAGTCTAGTTTACTGCAAGTGTAGCGTGTTAGATCCTGAGGCCACCGAAGCAGGTCTCAAAATATATTAAAAAATCATAATGATAAAGAGATAAGTGTGTCTTAGATATGGCTTAGATCTCGAATAGCTCGGTTATTAGATCAGGGACGCGGTAAGTCAAATGTGGCTGGTTAGTTTTTACTCATTCATGAAACAGCCTTCAAATTGGCATATAAATTAGGCCTCGCTTTTAAAGTATAATTCAATTTAATTGCTTTTCCTTGGAAATGGTCTGATAAACTGTGGAGCAGTTCAAAGGGATGTACAAGTTTATTTTATCATTACTGATAAGAGAAACGAACATAAACGTTACGTAGTAAGTTTTGGCAAACAAGAATTTAAGCATGTTTGTTCTTTATAAAAGATGTTGAACGGTACGATCACAAATTTAAATAAATCCTAATGCATGTTTTCTGTGGCACTTATATTTTAATTGATTTATAACAAATTCAAAGTATACTCAGTTAACCCTGAAAGGTAGCGAACTTACCTACTATACTATACTATGACGTAGCTTATAATATAGGGCCATAATATCACCCATCAAGTAAAGACTGCTACCCAGAATTTACATTGCCTTACTGACTTACTTTCCCTATGGCACTAGGAAGTCGAAAGTTCAATGCCACACTTACAAAAGTACACCACCTATCTCTATCTTGAGCTAGTTCTACTCAGGCCACATCACTACACCCTATCCCTATTTTAAGCAAGCTCTACCCAATCCACCTCATTATGCCCTATCCCTATCTTAAGCTAGTTCTATCCAGTCCACCTCATTACACACTTTCCCTATCTTGAGCTAGTTCTACTCAGTCCTCCTCATTACACCCTATCCCTATCTTGATCTGATTATATATATTCCACCTAATTACGCCCTATTCCTATATTGAGCTAGCTCTATCCATTCTACCTCACTACATCCTATCTTCATCTTGAGATTGTTCTATCCAGTCCACCTCATTACACACTTTCCCTATCTTGAGCTAGTTATACTCAGTCCTCCTCATTACACCCTATCCCTATCTTGATCTGATTCTATCTATTCCACCTCATTACACCATAACCCAATCTTAAGCAAGCTCTGCCCAGTCAACCTCATTACGCCCTATTCCTATATTGAGCTAGCTCTATCCATTCTATCTCTTTCAGGCCCATTCTCATGCTATCCTCCCATCTGCGTCTAGGTCTTCCCAATGGTCTCTTTTCATTGGGTTTGCCAGTTAACACCCTGAACAAGGTTCTAGATTCTCTCATTCCCGCTGCATGTTCTGCCCATCGTAATCTGCGAGAGTTGATTATCCTAACAATAACTTGTGATGAGTACAGGGTTTGTAACTCATTATGTAACCTCTCTTACTCCCCAGTATATCCATCCCTTTTTAAACCGAATATCTTCCTAAGCACCTTGTTTTCTTCTAGATAAAATTTCAAACTTTTACTTCAAATAATTGAAACACTTTACTAAGCATAACATAACATTAAAAATAATACGTATCACTGAGGAAGTGGATTAGATGTCAGGCTAATGCTATTTGATTTTCCTAGCGACGAGGAGGTCGGGGTTCGAACCCCGTGAGGGTGTACTGAAAGGGTTTTTGACTAGATGGTGTCGCACTATCTTTCAATGTAAATGCTGTTACACTGACTCTAAATTTTACCATACTCACCCCTAACCTATTAACGTGATTTAAATTCGTATAACCTAGACGGTTAAGAAAACGCAGTTAAGTTTTTAATAGAAAATATATGGTGACCTGATGGTCTAGTGGTAAGGTTTCAGACTTCTATGCTGGCGACCGGGGTTCAATCCTCGGTCTCGGCAAAGATTTAGCTGATTGCCAAACCCTTCCTTCACCTCTGACAAGGCGTGTATTAAGCACAACTTGTGAATGTGAGGAATGCCAGGCCTCTACCGTGGTTAGGATTCCACGCTAAACTGTAGGTCCTCCATTTCATCTCACAATCATCCTACCTATTGCACATTAGCGTAAGTGCGTATAACCCGAACGGGTAGTAAGACGCGGTGCTAATAATAATAATAATAATAATAATAGAAAATATGTTCTATTACTTGACAGAGATAAGTGCTGATGCCCTTTTAACTCAAATTAATAATGTATACGAATATGATTTCATCTTCAGGTTTGACACACACCTGTAAATTTGTGGAAAACGGGATTATTTTTTTTTTAGGATCTGGGGGGGGAAACAAATGAAAAAACAGAAAAATTTACCAAAATAGAGTAAAAAATACCGCATTTTTTAAATTTATGGCATTTACCTGAACATTTAAATACTAGGCCTTTGCTTGGAATAAATAATTAACTGGGAAATTTCATTCACCTAATCCATTTGTTCCCAACCTTTTTCAGCTTACGCCCCTCTTGGTAGATCATCAAATTTCCACGCCCTGTACCCCCGTTCCCCACTACTTTTTGGGATAGTTATAAAAAAATTATCAAAGCAGTTTTGTTTTCTTTTCACTCGTTTTTTTTATATCAAAATCAATGTAAAATTGGCTGCATAATGTTACAAAAAAAATACAAATTAGTGTCATGTTTTGCTTTCATCAGCTCTTGAATATTGGGTTTGATGTTTGACAGACCACACCACAAATCACTTTCCACTTCAAGTTGAAAACACTGTTTAGTTTTTATTAGAGTCGAAGTTGAAAACTCGGTGGTGTTGCACGTGGCCGCAATGGTATCTTTGGGGAGGGTAGAGTGTATAA
>CABFOV010000173.1:17311-33269 GCA_902141375.1 Timema poppense | reverse complement strand
GGGGTTGAGTCTTGTGAGCTTGAAAATAAACATGTGTGTGAATCCGAGTGTCTTACATTTGGCTGATCACCTAATAGATGCATTATTAGGACTGGTAAGCAGTTTTGCCAATACTGCAAGAAAAAAATCTAACCTTAATAAAAATGATTGAAATAAAATGTTTTCAGTTCTTAGCTGATTTTTAACGTTTTTACAAATGGTTTCACACTCCGCCCCTCTCCCAGCCTTCCAGGTTGAGAATCACTGTTCTAGTCTATGCTACATTCTCTCTGAAAAAAAAAGGTATTTCCTTTTGTAAAACCTGAGAAATACAAGAGTTTTGTGTTAGAAACAGTAGTGGAAAGCCTGGCCTTAAAACTATATTTAGCTACATTTCCGATTCTTGCAGTACTTTTTTTTTGTTTTTTAGTGTACATTGAAGATCATCCAAGCTATTGAATGGATGCATCAGCCCTAACGATTTCCGCACACGCGGCTCTTTGCGTACGCACGGCCCTGATTAAAAGCTTGTGGAACAAACACTTGCATATCCCTGTAGCATTGAAACCACTCATCTGAACAAATAAAGCCTCAACCCAGCGCCATTCAAATTCGCCAACTGCAAAGGTTTAAATGTAAACAACAATTTGGGATCTAAATTTTGAACTCCTAGTTGAAAAAAAAAAATTGCTGATTTACTGTTGGTCGAGCGCGTTTATACGCATGTCTTCTGCGTCATCAAGGGGCCGTATATTAATTCCCAGCGAGGGAGTAGAATCGAGTAGTAATGGTAGGAAATTACTTCTCGAAAATAAAAACATACTTTTATTGTGGTCAAAATTAATAATATTCTACTTTATCATTAGTGTTATTTCATCTAGGTTTTGGTATTATTTATTTAAAAAAATTACACCTTCAGATCTCATAACCGGATGTATAAATATATGGATATCTTTAGTAACTTTTATAGCTGTAAAAAAATTACTTTCAATCTAAATTGAACATAATATTACATGTTATGATTACGTTTTTTAGTCCATAAGTTTTAACACAAGGGTTATATTATAGTGCTTTAATATATGGCGTAAAAATAGGAAGATAATTTAGAGTAAATAAATGCAACCGCATTAGTATGGAAAGGCGGTGGGAACAACTACCCCTAGTGCACACGACCGAGATTTAAACCTTGATTTCTCCAGCACTGGTAGTCCATTAAACATCCAGCATGACATATTATACCACGTGAACACTGGTGTGAGTGTAGGTATAATTGAACATGCCTCAATGATCTGTATAATATGGATAGTAAAGCTATACTCTGTTTTTGGTAAGAAGAACAGTATTCTTTAGTTACCAAAGTTACTCAAACAAGTTTAATATATTCATATATCAAGTCATGTCATTTTTTGTTGTCATTTTTGATAAATGTTATCAATTTTGGCCACAAAGAAATATGTTTAAATTTTCTAAACTGTTCTTCCAACTAGAATTATGTTATATAATTAGGATTAGCCTATAAATTACACGAGTAAAATACTTTTAAGTCAAACAATTATGTTTTTTGTTTGGGTTTTAATCTTCCAGTTAAAATTCACAAACTAATAAAAAAATATATGGGCCTACATGAAAAACTTACCATATATAGTTTAATTGGTTCTGCCCCACCCTGTATAATCAGTTAGTCAAAGCACGCCCGGTCTCCCTAAAGAGCAAGTACAGGTCCAAAATCCTCTTGATCAATATCAGCAAATCGATATATAAGGGCAGACAGAATACCTAGAATCCACCTGCGCCCCAGAAGGAATAGCCCCAGGGAATTAAGAACCAATGCAAGTAAGCTGAGGATTATCCTACCTTGAAAGTCTTTTTCCGTTTGATTTTTCACTGCATCTTACTATCCTTTTGGTCCATGCATATTCGATTGCACTAATAGTAAAGACATGAGGAATAAACAAGCCGACTTAGATATAAAAATACACTTTTTTGTCGATTATAAACTTTTTTTTATCAGCGCGTCTCATTACCTGTTCAGGTTATATGCATGTATGATAATTTACTCTAATGGAGAAGGGAAGAGGAGGGAAGAATTCTAGAGGTAATCTACCCGTATTTGCATTAAAAGAGAGCAGAAAAACTCTTTAGGAAAAAAAATACCCTTTATAGACCCGACCAGGATTCGAACCCCGTTCTCCCTGTTATCAGCAGGCCTTTCAAATACGAAAATTACTCTTTTAGACCATTCATCTACTGAGGCGGGTGCTATAAGAGGTACTAAAACTATTTTCATATATTTACACATAAAGTCATGTGATCTGGAACTGTTATTGTTATTATTATTAGTATTATTATTATTATTATTATTAGCACCGCGTCTTACTACCCGTTCGGTTTATACGCAAACTGTTATTGTTGCTAGGTATTATCAATACCTATGAAATAGCACTTATATATATATATATTCACACCATGGCTTATGACTCGTTCGGGCTATACGCTAAAGCAATGATTACGCAAATTGGTTAGAAATGAGGAAGGTTGAATTTAGAGGAAGTGTACCCTCATTTGCTTATATGAAGAGTAGAAACATCTTTCACTATAAGTACACACGCCCGATATACGAACCCCAACCTCCCCGTCTTTGGCAGTCCAGGCTATTGCGAAACTGACGTCTTAGACGATGCGGTCATTTAAACATAAAATAACACATTAAATTACTATCACTTTTAATTTCAAGAAAATATGTTTTTATTTTTTAAATAATTCGTCCTATTAGAATACTATTATAAAAAGTCAAAGTAGGCATACCCTCATTCGCATGGAATGAGAGTGAGAAATTACTTAGCAAAAAATCTTTGGATGGACGAAAAAATGAAAAATTAAGCACGTTGATTCAAACTCGTCATATTTCCCCTTAAACAAGTGCTGAGAGGCGACAGAAGATATATTTCATCAATCTTAAATCATCTTGTTTTAAACATAAGTTACATTACTTAACTCTAGTAAGTAGATCTAAATTGGCATTTTATTATTCTTTTCTTCAATCCAAGTTGCCTATAAAATGAGTATTCTTTCTGGAAAACCTTAAAAACAAGAGAATTTGGTAGTATGAAAATTGTGGGAGCCCCTGAATGTAAAGGGCACTTTCAGAAGCTTGCGCAGAGCCTGTACGATAATGTACCGGGCTCCATCAATCTTCTTATCCAGGGGCTTTGTAACTATGTGACAGACCCAGGAGGCTCCCACAGACGTTTCATAGTCCTGCTCGGATAACAGAAATGTTGACAACTGATACTTTCATCCAGCTCCCCGTAGAGTGATGTGATTGCACACATCTCTAGAAAACCTTGTAGATTTGGAATTGTTTACAAAAAAATTTTACTATTTTATTTTCGGATATATTTTGTGAAATGTAATATCCCATCACTTTTAGATACGATTAAAAAACTGGTGTGTGAGCTGTAGTGTCTGTAGATGATTTAATTTGTTATTTTCTTCTGGAAGCATCAGATCATGCGTTCCGGTACTGACATGTTTAGGACATCCTCTGGCATTATTTGGCTGTCGACACTTATGGTCAGTTTCATGTCAGACTCCCTCCACTCAAATTCGGGTATATTTAATCTAAATTATACCTTCTTCGTATTCAACCCACTTGTGTAAAAATTTTCATGTAACTTTGGTGAGTAATAAGACTTAGAACACGAAATTAAACACTTTTTTAAGAAAAAAATGTGTGTGTTCTTTTTACCATATTTTTTTACCAACTCATTAAAGATATTGATTCATATAGTCTCAAGAAACCTATTTTTTAATGTGTATTACATTAGAGCCTAGCAGTCAGCACTAGCTCCATGACTTGATGCTGTGATTGAGCTATATCAACCAAGCGGCCTCTGCAGTTTGCTAACTTTTGCGGATAAAGGTTGTCATATGGTCAGCACAACGAATCATCTGACCGTTAATTTCAGTTTTCTATACGGAAGCCACTACCTATTTATTCCATTAGCTCCTCATTTGTCATCACGAGGTTGAGTTTGACCCCGTTCTGGACTCGGGACAAATTTGTATGTGCCAGGGATCGAATCCGGGACCTCTGAATTTGTAGCCAGGAACTCTTAAACTCTAGATCGCATCATAATTATACGACTAAGAACATGAAAGTTGATTTGCCGTAACAGCATTCATCTTCAAATAAAACACATTAAATCGTATTTTGCAGAAATGTATGTTGTAAATATACCATTTAAAGATAGTTAATAACAAGATGGCTACATTTGTGATCTTTCAATGACATAATCTACCTTTTAGGCTTTAAGTAACTGTTACTTGCAAGTCACATGACTGTACTAATAATAGTTGCGTGTACAATCTCGTCAGCTAGTTGATGTATATTTGAAAAATATATCCATATTGTTCTGGTTTGAATTCATGTTTGGTAAACCTTATAAAACTATATATTATAAAGCCTGCCTTTATTCTCGCTACTACCCGTTCCGTTGTCAATATAATTTAGGGCGATATTTCAATTTCATATTTCTTTGATCAAAGATCTTTGATAAAATACATAGGATGTAACTTTGACTATCCATCAAATATATTTTTGCAAAACTTTTACAAAAGATTTAATTTATAGAAAATTCTCTGGGTTTTATCAAAGAAAATGGCGAGGCCTGAAAGATTAATTTACATATTTAAAGCAACTAAAAATATAATTGTGCAATAGGAAGATACTATCTCCACACTTAGGCTTTAACATAATTCTGTTTTTATTTTAACTAATTGAGCAAATTGGTGATTTTTTTAAAAAAGTTTCATGGTCCTTTCTTAAATATATTTGACGGGATTGGCGTCCATTTTTGTAATCACATATATAATATTGTTCAAACTTTGAAGAAAATGTGATTTAATATAGAAACATATTTTATCAAAGGGGTTGTCAACTCTTTATACATATATTTTATTTAAAAAAACATATTTCTATAGTGCCAAGTATTAGTGACCTTCATTTATTGTTGGCTATCGAAAGTGGGCTTACTAAAAAAATCATGGGTTATATTACTTACTTAAGCTACGTGTGAGCTATGTGGTGAGAGGGTCTCAATTTTTATGTTAATATAATAATAATAATAATAATAATATTTAGCACCGTGTCTTACTATTAAAATATAATATATTATTATTAATAGCACCGCGTCTTATTACCCGTTCGGGTTATACGCCCTTACGTTAATATTGTTAATACAAATAGTCTTTAGTAATAAAGTATTACGTAGATTAAGTTAAAAATTCCAGACATTCCAAAACCTGTCAATAGGTCCGATTTTTTTGTCTTAGCGATTCCATTATTTATTTAAATTAAATAAATAGTTTCGTAAATACTCTCTCATTTAGTCTAACAAAAAAAATATAATCAAAACTTGGTCACCAGTAAACTAATTAATTACTCTTAACTAATGTTACCTTAGACCATACTTTTTTTTATAATCATACGGACACACTATAGACAAATTCTAAACAGAATTCTTACAACCATTCTTAAATATTTCAAATTTCAAAAACAATTATCAATGAAGTAATTTCAAACACTAATTTGTTTTTATAAATGAAAATAAAATTTTATTCATTATATAAATACTCTTCAAATACCCATTTTGAACAATATCATATGATCCAATTTCGATATATTTAATTTGAAGAAAAGTCACTAGTTAGCCACCCGTAAATCAATTTATATCCTAAAAACCACATTACTGTGTTAGTTATTTACCATTTTAAATATTGCCAAACACCTATTTTAAAACAGTTCTCGAAGAATTTTTGATTTCAAAAACCAGTGTTTAGTTAACAACTCTTAACGTTAGGGCTAAACTAACAATCACGATTCGGCCTCTAGATATGAGCATATAATTTTTAAATATAAACTTTGAACGAAACCCATCAAACCGTCTCGGCTATGGCTCCAAATGTGTAAAGACCTACACATGATGGAAATACAAAATCGTAAGGCCAAATCTTAGGTGTTCGGGTTCACATAAAACGTCAAGATTAATAATTTAATGTCAAGGTATAACATTTTCAAGATTAACATAATTTTTCTACGTGTTAAAGGGAATTGTGAACGCCAGATCCTTATTCTAAGGCATATTTAGCCAATTCAGCTTTACTTTATATCATCATAATCGCTCTAAAATATTTTTCAATCGACGTAAACACTTTAAAATCTAGTACTTTTGATGGCAAATTTTTTTTTGTAAGGGTTGTCTGTAAATTACGTAAGGCTTCTTAAAAATATTTTTCGACCCCCACTCCTTTCTCCCACGTAAGAGATCATAAGGTTTTCCGTCACCAGATTCCATCTTTCCACACCCTAATATCTTACGTAATTTTTTACGATTTGGTAAATTAGATTATTTTAATCGTTTAGTTATTTTTAGACATAAGGATTGGTAATAAAGCGAGTGATAGAAAATTTTATAGTACTTTAATTGCATTAAACTTAGGTGTAACACATATAAATAAATAAAATGTAGACTAAGTGATATTTTATTTAAAGAAATTCTGTCAAAAACATTTTTCACGAAAATTTTTCTCGTCATAAACCTTACGTAAAATGGATTATAACCCCCAAGTCCCACCCCTTTTATAATAAACTATAAATTACTGAACCCCCGCCCCATCCAAATCTCCCCCCCAAAACACCTTACTTAAATTAAGGACAAGTCAAACAAGTCGGTAATTTTGGTTTCTAAGTCGACTACAAAACTATTATTTTACTCCGTTTTCATTCATGAGTTGTGGTTTAAGCGCGTCCTTCATTTTGTATATTAATGTCTTAAGTTTTTCTTTTTTTCTCTCTTCACTCCATATGCGTCTTCATCAACCGACTCTCACTTCCCCCAACCCCACCCTTCTCTCTCCTTCTTTCAAATCTCAGGAGGGGGTAATAATCTCTTTTTTGGTCTCAGTAGCATAAGAAATCAACCGCGTTTCAAAGAAATGAGCTTTTCCGGTAGCATTAACTTGCAAAGCTTTATGTAAAAAGTTTTCTCGATAAAGAAACTGGGATGAAGGGGTGGAAAGGAATGAAAAGAAGTAGAATAAAAATACATATCGTGGGAAGCGTTAGATTAATGCATAGAATTTTTTCTCCCCCTTCGTTAACACGTCTTGGTCTTGCTTAGGTCAAAGAATATTATAATTTTTGTTTATGAAATATTTTAGTAACAAATTTAATCTCATCTATAGACAGGCTGACCAAACTTCAAGCTAGTTTAGTCTGGTAGATAGACAGGCTTAGAACCCTAGATGAGTAGAGTATACTAAAGTTTTGGTTTCCTAAATTGTATTTAGTCTTTTGTTTTAGCGGCCACCCCGGTCAGAGGAAAAGTATCAATCTTTGACAGGCCACATGGCTTAATATGAAATGGTCTGTGTCGTTTTCTGGAACTAGTTCTTTATTCTGTCTTTACATCCATTACTGTTTCCAGCCTGTGGCCTGAGTCGTTTTTTTTTATTCAAGCCATATATTTTCCACTACCGGTTGGCTAGGCCTGCCTTAGCTTCATATGCCCCATAATTTAACTTAAGACTAAGATAGGCACAACATCCAGTCCGTTAATTTAATTTATCAATGTTAAAGGGTAAACCCATATGTTGCCAATGACCTTTTTTTTTGTCATGCCAGGAATCAAACCCGACACCCTTAGCTCAGTAGGCAGACACGCTGCTGGTTGAGCTAAGATGTTGGATTATCTATTTTCTCCTATCTAATTATATTTAAAATAAATATAAAGTAAAATTTTAGGTGCCTGGCTTACCTTTTTTAAGGTGGGAAATTAAAAACCGCGAGTTAAGGCCACTGTTTTTGCAGTTTTTATATCAACACATTTTTTGGCCAAAATAAATCAAATATTGTTCCAGTAAAAACAGAGTTTAATTTTCTTCACATGATGACCTCAACAATAATTCTTGAAAATCTATCAAGGATGTCCTGGAATTTAATGACAATTTTTTCCCTTGGATATAAAAATGCCCCTATACGAGTACTTATATTCAACAGCTGTTGATATCACCGTGTGAAGAAAATTAAACTCTTTATTTCTACTGGGGAAATATCTTATTTATGGTAGCAAAAAAAAAAGTGTTGCTATAAATTTCTTTAAATAAAACTTATCTTAACTCTCGTTCCTCTACTCTAACACTTATTAAGTGTAAAACTTTCACTATCATATCCTCATCAATCAGAGAGTAAACAAAGTTTCTGGTTTGCTGGTAACGGTGAAGTCGGGGTTAGAATCATGACCTTATATACTGGGGTGTTTTAACCTAAAATATTTTCCACCACCGCTCCACGCAAATGAAGTTACAGTTTTTAAATATACCTTCGTAATCTTTATCTCGTTAGTGGAAATATACGAATATCCTGTGCGGGTAGTTAGACGTAGAGCACGGCAAAAAATAATTAAGAAACGTAAGGACGAAAAAAAACATATTTAGTGTCTCGGGGCAAATATATTTATATGGTTTTGTATCGTGCACGCACGTGCGTTATCATACTGTAATTGGGGCCTGATTACGTGACACGCACATTGTGGGTCGAGGTGTAGACACGTGGTGCTAGTTGTGAGAATGCTAATTTTTTATTATTCAACATTATGAGCAGTGATTATGTCTATCTGAATGAATGAGAATCACCATATCAACATACATCTTACAAACTACCTTAACCTAGTGCATTAGTATTCACGTCAGCCATCATATGCATAACTATAGTATGATTTTGGTAGGAAGAACAGAATAAGGTAGTTACTAAAGTTGCTAAAACAATGTTAATATATTCATACATAAAGTCATCTGCAGATGTTACTTTTGATATATATTATCAATACCTATCAAATAACACAAATAATATAAGAAAATGTTATCAATGTTGGCTTAAAAAAAAGTTTTGATTTTCTCTACTGTCCTTTGAACCCAAATCAGAGTATAGTAAAGAATAAGGCATAGGTTACAGTGCACAATTCATAGTAAGAATAAAAAAACAACTCTTCACAATGATACTTATGTTTAAAGTCCGACTCAAATCTATTTTTGTTAATTTGTAGGAGTTGCTCTGTAGATAGGTATCTAAAAATATTTGTATACGAATTCATATGGAAAACGACATTCATTAAGGTGGGATGGAAGAAGACCCCGAGAAAAGGCCAGTGTTTTTTGAAGTTTTTATGGCAAAACATTATTTTAGGTTAAAATAAATAAAACATTTCTCCAGTACAAACAGAGATATTATTTTTCTTTGCGCGGTTATAAGAGTCCCTGAATATCCATCATGAGCATAGTGGTATTATTAGACGAGAAACTTTAGAAATGAATAGAAGAAGTTGTTATTAAATTCCAGGACACCCGTAACAAATATTCAAGAAATGTTTGATGTCATCATACGAAGAAAATTAAATTATATGTTTTTACTAAGCATTATTTAATTTATTTTGGCCAAAACAAATGTGTTGTCATATAAACTACGAAAACACTTGACTTGTTCTTGGATCCCCTGCCATCCCACCTTATATTATATGTTTTGAAACATAAAATTAACTTGATTTAAGTGTTGCCTGTTCCATTAAAATACACTTTTATTGTTCCTTTGATTGTTTTTTTATAGTTATCATGAATATTGTTATATCAATAACAGAATCAAAAACGTAATATTTCTCCTTAATTTTAAATTATATTTACAATCATAGCTATTGACGGTAATATACAAGAAAAGTCTCCAAAAACAAACAAGTATGGTTTCTACAAGAAAAGTTGTCTAGGGGTTAAGGTGTCAGACTTCTATGCTGGCGGCCGGGGTTCAATCCTCGGTCCCGGCAATGATTTATCTGATTACCAAACCCTTCCTTCACCTCTGACAAGACATCTTGTGAATGTGAGGAATGCCAGGCCTCCACCGTGGTTCGGATTCCACGTTAAGCTGTAGGTCCTCCATTTCATCTCACAATCACCCTACCATTACACATTAGCGTGAGTGCATATAACCCGAATGGGTAGTAAGACGTGGTGCTAATAATAATAATAATAATACAAGAAAAGTTTATTGTTCAATACCATTTTATTGTTTCTTTGTTTTACCATTGCCATGGATATTAGAGGGGAACTTCTCTTCATTAACAGAATAAAAAAATTATTATGTCCTTTCTATTTTCATTAGTATTTAAAATCGTAGTCAATGGTTCTAAAATAACGAAAAATCGTAAAACAAACACGTTTGGCTACTACAGAACATTATAGATAATAATTATGCACAGAAGGCTTTTTCTTTCTGCTGTATAACCTAGTGTTTTAATTGGCTAGAGTCTTTCCTCGAATTCTCATTGTTGGATTTGTCTTAGGTTCAAACCCGCCTTGGTGGCGTAGTTGGTTAACGCGCTTGTCGTGTTGAGCCTGACTGCTGAGGACGGGGAGATCGAGGTTCGAATCTCGGTCGGGTGAACTGGGGGTGGTTTTTCCTAAATGGTTTTCCACTCTCCCTCCACGCAAATGCGGGCTCACTTCCTCTAATTCAACCTTCCCAATTCCTAATCCATCAGAGTAATTAGTACTTAAAGCGTATAACCCGAACGGTTAGTAAGACGTGGTGCTAAATATTATTATTATTATTATTATTATTATCTTAGGTTCAAGGGCTGTCAATGCTGAAGTCCATCCATAATGCGTTCAAAAGTTAAAGTTCAATCATTTTTAATGCATTGATCACTATTCACAATGCTTCGTTTGTGAACGCTATAATTGGAAGTAATATGTTTTAACGTTTCATGTATTATGTGATATGCATTAATCTTTATTGGTTACGCGTTATAAATAAATACATACAAACCCAACTTCACACCCAGCCTTAGATCCTAAATAATTACTGATTGGATAACTGGACTGGACAGATAGTAAAATATTTTGGTCCGCACCAGCTGAAGAAGAGCCTATAGCCCGCTAAACTGGTGGGTGACCACTCTAACCACCAAGTTATAAAGACAGGATTAATAATAATCTAATCATTAATCCTTGGGAACAGAACAAGGATACATTTTTGACCAAAAATTTAATTGAAACATATTGCGAGGAAATTTTTTTTTACTATTGCAGCTGGTTAGAATTGACCTATTTTATTCCGAGCCAGAGATAGGTGTTCTAACCCTTCACCAACCCCTATCGGAAAAATTATACTAAATATAATAATTTATAAATTTGTTTTTCTGATGCTTATACAAAAATTGTAAATTTTAATCTACTAATTACGCTAGTGGACTAGTAATTACGAAGGTTGAATATAGAGAACGTGAACCCGCACTCGCGTGGAGAGAGAGAGGGAAAAACCACCCCCAGTTGACCCGAGTGAGATTCGAGCCTTTATATCCCCGTGCTCGGCAATCTAGCTCAACATAAAACTAGCGCGTTAGATAACTAGGCCACCAAGGCGGGTTAGTTACAAACTTGATTTCGTCGTAGCTCAAGAGAAGTGTTCTTTATTCTCGCCAAGTTCACTTTCGCCAACGTGCCTCAGTAAAATTAGTTCAATTGTGTATTGCAAACTACATAAAAGATTAGATTTAACTTCATATTGAAGTCAAAAATATCAAAAGAAGTTTGCCCTGTAAACTTGTACGGTGTTATCTATGAATAGATGAATTCTCTCCATAGGTCGTAAATTGCAATAAACGGAGCTTTTTTAGTTTAATATCTGAATAAAAACCCCATGAAAATGTATACAAATTGGATACCCCGAATCAGGATTTTTCTTTGGAAATGTAGTTCTAGACCCCCCAAAAAAGCAACATAAAGTGTATACATGTTTTGTTTTGCTAAGTATTTTTTATTGCTTGTAAACCTTTAGCCAGATTCAATTAGGCCTTAAAGAAAACAAAATACAAAATTAAATCAAGTATTAAGTAATCATAAATAAGATGTTCATACTACTTTGCTTATTTATTTAGTGTAATAGTGTGGTAATTAAACATGTTGGTTTGTTTTAATTTCTCAATCTGTCGCACAATCCATATTAATCCAAGATGGCGCCTAGTCCGGTATTTTATCCATAAGAAGGTAGTCATTTCAGAGCCCATTTTAATTGGACCTTTTCGGCTTTGTCTGGTCTTCAAAATCTCCTTTGCGATTCAAGGTACGCACTTTCGCGTCACTCTCTGTCTAGGAATACTCGCTAATTATTCATGAAAGCTTTCTTGAAACTTTCCGACTTTGTTCGCGATAAGTTTTGACACATCCACGTTGTGAGAGTAGCAGTAATGAGTTTCGAAAACTCACCTCGATAAGGTTGCTTATTATCGCGAACAAAAAATTCTTTGACTCCCGCAGATTAAATTAATTCACTTTTAACAAAGTCAGTTTTGTATCTACTGTACTTAACATAGCTTTTATATTTGTAATTAGAAACAAGGTTTTAGTTTTTTTTAAGAGTTTTTTTACAGCCTGTCTTATTACCCATCCGCAGGTTACTATACGCATTTAATTAAACTAATTAGGTGGGAATGAGAAAGGTAAAATCTAGGGTAGATTTGTAAAATTTTCGTAGGAATGTGTTATAACTTAATTAGATAGTATAATTTATATTAATTAATTAATATAAATAATTTAACTCTAACCCTGATCTCCCCGTTTCCGGCAAACCAAACCAGACGAGTTTGGCGTCTTAGTGCGGGGGTCCACCGATGTGAGTCATGTGTATTATTATGACTATTACTAGAGTCATGATAATATATACTTTTTTAGCACCGCGTCTTACTAAACCGTTCGGGTCACACGCTTATGTATTAATTACGTTAGTGGTTTTAGAGATTAGGAAGACAATATTTAGAGGAAGTGTACCCTCATTTGCTTGGAGGGAGAGTGTAAAATCACTTTGGAAAAACCACCCTCAGTACACCCGATCGAGTTTTGAACCTCGACCTCCCCATCATAGGTGGTCTAGTCTATTGCGAGAGTAGCGCCTTAGGCCATGCGGCCACTGAAGAGGGTCATTATAATATTAATAATTGTATTGAACCTACTATAATAATTATATTTCACTCAATACAAATGATATTATATTCAGGTATGGTCTTTTAAGGGTTTTTGTACTAAATGGTTTCTTTCTCTCCCTTCACGCGAATGGTGTTATGTTTCCTCTAAATTCTACCATACTCCTTATCACTACACCATAAGGTTTTTTCACACCGTCTTTCCGGATTGTAATTAGGCCTACTTAAATTACATTAATGGTATAGGGATGAGGAAGGTAGAGTTGAGAGGAAATGTACTCACATTTTATTCAAGTGGAAAAACAATTGAGTAAAAACACTCCCAATATATACGACTTGGATTCGAACCATGACCTCCCCGTCATCAACCAACTAGACTAGATGAGCTTGACGTATAGTATGCGTGCCAACAGATGTGACTCAAAATCGTCTTGTGAACGTTGTTCCTACAATATTAAAAAATTAGGCCTTCAGAGTAGTTTTTTCCGTTCCTGGAGCTTGGCTGAAATAAGACACCGACTGACCTTACTATACGGTGTATGACAAGGTTTGGTAAAGGTTTGAATATCATTAGACCTGCTTAAGTGACCGAATGGTCTTAGGCGTCGCTCGCAGGTGACCTGGCGGTCTAGGGGTAAGGTGTCAGACTTTTGTGCTGGTGGCCGGGGTTCAATCCTCGGTCCCGGCACAGATTTATTTGATTACCAAACCCTTCCTTCACCTCTGATAAGACATCTTGTGAATGTGGGGAATGCCAGGCCTCCACCGTGGTTCGGATTCCACGTTAAACTGTAAGTCCTCCATTTCATCTCACAATCACCCTACCATTACACATTAGCGTAAGTGCGTATAACCCGAACGGGTAGTAAGACGCGGTGCTAATAATAATAATAATAATTAGGCGTCGCTCTCGTGTTCTACTGGCCTGCTGAGGGAGGGTTAGAATTATGGACGAGTCTACTGAAGGTGGGACTTTCCTAAATGGTTTCCCACTCTCCTTCCACGCATATGCGGGTAGATTATTTATAAAATGCTTCCTTTCCCATTCTTACCACATCTGAGTAATTATTGTTTGCATATAACCATACAGTTAGTCTGACGAAATGATTAAAACAAGCACTATTCGGTCATGAAGAAGCGTAAAAGGATCGTCTAAAGAAGAAGATTTGAGATGATATGCAAAATAAATACTAAGCAGCCAGTATTGACAAAATATTTCTCGTTATATTTATTTAATAGCTGCTGAACCTGCTTCGGTGGCCGCTTGGCTGCTCTTGCAGTAAAATAGACTGCCTATAACGGGGAAATCAAGGTTCTAATATCCGTCAGGTGTACTGAGAGTGGTTTGCCCAAAATTGTGTTCTACTCTCCCTCCACGAAAATGCGGGTACACTTCATATTTATATAAAGTTCCTCATCCCTAAAACCATCAGCGTAATTAGTACATAAGCGTATAACCCGAATGGATAGTAAGATGCCGTGCAAAAAAAAACTGCCAACATTAATACCTTCGATCAAAAGTTACCGTTATCGAAGGCATTGTTTGGCGTATTTAATATATCTACTGGTTTACAGGAAGCTGGTTTGACCTTTGATTGGGTCGAGAATATTTAAGTCTTTATATAAGTGTTTGTTCTAGTACTGACCTATGACAGCTACTGGCGCCAATATAGGTTTTATAAATAATAAGACTAGTGAACCGTTAAAACTCAGTGATTAAAATTTTCAGTTCATATACTAGATTAAAGTATAAATAAATTATTGTTGGCGCTTACTGCTGAGTTTATACAAAATGTTTTATAACCTTTTATCTCATGTATTTATCATTTTAAAAAGGCTTCCTGCCAATACCTTGTGTATACCTGGGACGTTGGAGTTCTTTCATTTATCATTGTGGCATTGATTCGGACTAACAACCCAAATTAACTTATTATCCGGCGTCCTCCTATTTCTTTTTTTATATTACCAACCCACAATATCTCAAACTTTTGAACTGACATCTTCTCCGTAATTGGGATAACTAGAGAACAATAAAAGACTTGACCCAGAGACCTAAGCACTTCCTTTTTGAGTCCGTTGGCGGGGAGTTATCCAAACCTTACGTAACTGCTCGTGTTTTTTTAAATAAGCAAACAGTGGGAAAATTAACAAACGACCACACTAGCTGAAATTACTTTTTTATTCCCCTTATTTGACTAATGTCTATTAACAAGCACAAAATGGCTATTAGTTTCGAGAGAGTGTAGTAAGAACGGCTTACTCGCCGAGTGCGAATAATCGGGCCTTTAGACATACGATTACATTCTAACAAAAAATCTCATCGAAATGGCTTTCTCTATTATTCACCTAACAACAAATAAATTGGGATCAATTTAAGATTTATTTCATCTCCACTATAATAACTATACAAGTTCTGTCCAGCCGAAAAAATCTCGAAACCCTAAAGCCCTAGGAAACTTAATTTAAGTATCTTCAAACCCAAAAGGGTGCAATAATACATAGTGTCCAAAAATTCCCATAGGGGCTCCCAAACAGGGGGATTTCCAAAAAACCAAAGCCGAAAATATCTTGAAGCTCTAGGGAACAGAGATTATTCTGGCAGGTCGCGCCTAACCAAAATGAATGCAAAAATAATTTGTGACCGAAAATTCCCATTGGGTTCCCCAAAATGAGGATTTAAAAAAATCAAAGTCGAAAATTTGTTGAATCTCAGAAGAACTAGGAATCTGAAATTTTGCAAAAAGGCAGCCCTAGCCCATGATGATACATAAATACTTGGTGACAAAACATTCCAATGGGGTCCGCCAAAATGGATGATTTTCAAAAAACAAAAGTTGAAAGAATATCTAAACTCAGAAGACTTAGAAGCTGAAATTGAAATTTTGCAGACAGTTATCTCCTAAATCAAAAGGGTATAAGAATATTTGGCGGTGGAAAAATTTCGAGGCCCC
>CABFOV010000173.1:0-15755 GCA_902141375.1 Timema poppense | reverse complement strand
AACGGGGGGAGAGGGGGAGGTTGGCGGATGAATCTGACCTGCATGGAGAGAGAAAAGTATCAAAATTTCGTGCAAAAATATATTAAAGTAGACCCATTCTTATATACACTAATACATTAGATACATTTTATGATTTTTAATTTAAAATATTATAATTTTACATATATTTTTATAAAAACTAATAAATTTTCTATCAAAAATCATAAAGAGTATATTAATTTTTAGTAAATGCAAGCGTGGGTCATCTGTAATATTTTAAAAAATGTAATTCTGATATTTTTATCTCCATGTGTGGAGGGATTCACGAGTAATGGGCTGTGCCCCCCCCCCCCNNNNTCTCCGGATACGTGCCTGTATCATAAGTTTCGTGAATTAACTAGTTATTGACCTAAACTAGCCTAACCACTATTGTAAATATTATAAAGAGTAAAGGAATTGTTTACAATTATTGTTTGCCATGTTACCACGTTATGCAGTTGTTTTTTCCCTTGTGCGCCTTTGATAGAAGTTCTAGGCGTGCTTTCAATAACTTATATCTTCGTTCGCTTTTGCTATGAGGTTTTTATCTCTTGTGCGCTTTCCATACTCTCCGGATAAAATCGCACTTCGATTCTCTTTCTAATTCTAATGTAATATAGTGTCTCATTTCCTGGTTAATCAGTAGCTAGATGGGCTCTTAAATAAAATTGTGTAAGAAAGTAATATTTCTCGAACCTCTTGTTAATTGCAAACCTGTTGATAGCTGTAGGGCTTTTGTTGAAATTACTGGTTGTTAAGGTGAGATGTAAAGCACCTCAAGTTAAATTTGATATTTAGTTAGTTTTATAATTAGGTTTTTTGCCAACATGTATAAATATTGCTTCATTAGCAATGCCTAGTTTAATTTTCTTCACATAGTAATCTCAATAATTCTTAAATAATATGTCAAATGCCAGTGTCCTGGTTTCTGTGTCGTTAGTTAGGTTGGCTGGCTGGCTGCTGGTTTCGGAAACTTTGAATCGATTATAAATTAAGATTTTGTTAGTAAATAAATGTATGAAATTCACCTTTAATGCAAAATATCAGAATTGTGTATTTATCTGTGTTATCGACTTTTATCAAATTTATAATATAATATATATCTTGAATTCTCCAAACTAACAGGCTACATTTTCTATATTTATCAATAAAATATTCCTGTGTTTTTAAATATACTATTTTTCAACAAAATTAATTTGATTATAAAGTTTAACGAATAATCTATAATTGTTTAATTTCGTTGTGTGTCTTATTTGTCATCTGAATATCAGATCCTTTTACGTTTCTAAAATGTCTCCATAATTTTAAATAGTGAGCGAGTGACCCATATATATATATATAAACATATAAAATAGTTTTACTTTCTATTTTTGTTATGATTAATGTATGCAGTATATTTTTACGGGTATATGGGGTTAGAATCCCATGCGGGTGTATCGGAAATGTTTTTGCTAAATAATTTCCCACTATCACTCCATGTAAATGTGTCTATATTTCTTTTCAAATTTACCTTCCTTATCCTTACTCCATTAGTGTACTCGTATATATGTAGTTAGCCTTAAAGGGTAGTAAGACGCGGCTTAAAAAAACACTGTTTTCATGCCCTGTCGCTAAAATTATTGCAATACTTGGGTGACTTGGCGGTCAAGGAGTAAGGTGTCGGACTTCTGTGCTGGGGGTCTGGAGTTCAATCCTCGGTCCCGGCATAGATTTATTTGATAGCCAAACCCTTCCTTCACCTCTGACAAGACGTGTATTGATCACAACCTGTGAATGTGTGGAATACCACGACTCCACCGTGGTTTCGGATTCCACGTTAAACTGTAGGTCCTCCATTTCATCTCACAATCACCCTAACATTACACATTAGCGTAAGTGCGTATAATACGAACGGGTAGTAAGACGCGGTATTAACAATAATAATAATAATAATAATAATAATAATAATAATATAGGAATACTTGATATATATTAATCTATCTATATTAATATATATATATACTAGGAATAAGAATCTCTGTTGATAATTTAATTAGACACATCGGAAACTGATCGTTAAAAGGGAGGGGAGCGGGGAAGATATTTACCAAACACTCCGTTGAAAGTATTTATTTGAAAAACATGCTTACAAATGGACTATTCAAAAAACACGTTTACAATTGGACAACATTATATACGGTAAATTGATATTTATTAATTGTTTTTTGATATCACCGTTAGAAATTCCTATTAAGATGGTATAGCTGAATGTGGAGGGAGGGTTTTACAATATTTTCTATTCTTCCTTTCCTTCAAGGTCGTCTGTTATCTGCAAAAGTTAGAAAAGAGGAACCTTATTGATCATTAAATAATCATTTTGCTAGGGTTCGTAAACACTAGTAATCCATGTGGATATATATTTGTTATTAATTCAAAAAACCTATCTATTCGCAGGACTAACGTCTTATTGGTGTATATAAACACTCAACGGACGCTATAAACATGAACATCTATGTTCACAAAGGTAACACACATTTGAAATTCCAACCCTTGGAATTATAAATCTAGCTGTCTGCTTCGTCCCCTTTACGGATGTTAATAATTTACGAAGCCAACA
Organism: Timema poppense; assembly: GCA_902141375.1. Taxonomy (NCBI): domain Eukaryota; kingdom Metazoa; phylum Arthropoda; class Insecta; order Phasmatodea; family Timematidae; genus Timema; species Timema poppense. The sequence continues at coordinate 13,141 of CABFOV010000173.1, read as the reverse complement.
TTCAAAGTTGTTCTCGTACTGTGCATGACGTTGATGTATTGTTGAACCTCACACTCGACTAACCGGTTTGAATATTTGATTTGAAACCTTTAATGATTAATCTCCCATTAGAATCTGCCATGCCATCTCTATTTCTTATTAACCCTTACTCTCGGATGGCCAAAGAGGTTGATTGGTAAACTAAGGTGGTAAACGAGCATTGTATGTATGTATGTATTACCGGTATGACACCCCATTCGTAAATTTTCACATTTCATGAATCGGGCAAATTTCTACGCGTTCCGTGAACTGCTGTCTTCTCCATTTCACAGACAGGGCAAAAAATAGTCCCGTTAATGAATTGTGCAGCGCTTGTGCTGTCCATTTGACGAGCCAGTTGAGTTCATTAGCCATCCCACCTCCCCCTGAAATTTTGTCTTTTTTTTTTACAAGAAACTAGCAACATTTTTTAATCTCCTATTGTGCACAGGGAGGAAATCAACTAAAACACGCTGCTTTTTTGAAGAAAAAAAAAGTTATAAATAAATTTGTTAATTACCGTAGTAAATGCCCTCAGTTTCTATTTAAATAGATGATGTTTTATGTAATGTTGGGAAATTAGTTCACATTATAATAGTGTATAAAATTATAATCCTTTCAAAATTGTTTATTTTATCTCACAAAAATAATAACAATTTATCCATATATTATTTAATAATTGTTTAATGTATAATAATGAATAAGAAATAATAATGACTAAGAAATGAAATTTTTAAATAGTGTAACCAAATTTTAGGTCATATTAATTTATTGATAGTAAGGTTATATCTTAGTCCCTTCTCCTTAAAAAAGAAGATACAACCTTACTATCAATTATTACTACTCCTTACCAAATAAACATGACCATTGTTAGAAATATTAATTTCTGATACCAAATAATTTGTAGAGTTCTGTATGTGATTTAATTTATTTATTTATTTTAAAACTATGCAATTTTTTTTATTATAAGTTTTAATAGTTGTGTTCAGGTTGAAGCACAACGCTGCTCTTTGGAATTTATATAGTTCTAGTATATTTACAGTGCCCGCATAATTTTTCCCTTGCGCACGTGTATGTTTGTAGGAGAGGAGTTAGAATAGTTTTTATCTCCCATCCCCTTGAAAAGTGTCTGTGAGCGCCACTGAATACCCGGTAACTTTAGCTGCATGCATAATGTGCCTAGTTGTTTCGGGAAGCCGTAAATCAAGCTCAACCGACTTCACTAAGGTTGATTTTTTCTAATTTCTTTTTTCAATATAATGTTGTTTTTTCTCGTTGCTTTTCCGCGTTGCATATCTCTTCGTATTTTTTCGCATTGTGTCTTTTCACATTGTGTTTATCCTGGATGACTTTTTTCATATTGTTTTTACACAAATCCTTTCCCCAAATTACTATTTTCAACATAACCTTTTTTTAAATCTTGGCTCCAGGTTTCCTTACTGTTTATTCTACCTTACATTTTTACAAAACTTATTTTTTTCTATCTCTCCGCATAACGATTTTTCTAATTTTCTTTACTATTCAGTCACGAGGATTCTCGATTGGCCACTCCAAGTTTTCTCCGCTTAATGTTGGTTCCTCATGATTAGCCTATTGATAGCCTTGCGTTAAAAATCACTAAGAAATTAACGTTATTTCATAAACTTTTTGTTAATAATAAATTTCACCATTTCTCCTCGGAGATGTTTTTATAACATTATACCTAGTTTATCACGCTGAAGAGTAAAGTAATCATCGCAGTCCACAAACCCGAGATAATAATGACGTAATATAGTGTTATAATCTATGTCAACATTTTTTATGTGCCACAAAGTGGAGTTTCCCTTAAGGGCAGGGGGTCGACACAACTGTATCTTAACCCAAGGGTTCGGGGCTTTTTGCAAAGAAAGGAGACCATAATAAAAGTAACCCTATTACAGCGGGGGTAACAGCCATAAAACTGTCTCCGTGAAGTTTTATGAGCCGGTATTGTATCATATTTCACACAAAGTATCATTAATCTTTACTCCTTTAATCTGAAACTTGCTTTGCATTTTGGGTTATACTGTGCTCTACATGTTATGACACAATTTAGAAATTCTGTTCACTGCCTTGGGTTTTTATTTTAGTCACACGTTTAATTCAAGGTATATCAAAGACGTAATATAAAGTTGTAGAGATTATAAGGGTATTTAGGAGTAATCTCACCAGAACTCGCCTGCAAATAGGACGGTAAAACACTCTGGTAGTAAAAATATACCTAGTGCACTCTTACCTAAATTCAAATTGATCGGGGTCAATCACGTCAGCACAACACGCTATCATTTAAATAATAAAAAAATAATCGTTGGTCACGGTGCTTGATATTATTTTAAAATCACTTTACATGAGTAGGCACGCGGACTAAGTGTCTGGCAAGCTCATTTAGAGCCGTATTGATAAACCAGGGCGGTAACTGTCAACCAGATAAAGCTACCAGATCTACTTTCATTTATCCATTCGCCAAACTATATGAGCTGTAAGATAAAATGTTGGGCTGTTGTCCCTTTTGGAAGTCAAAACTCTCACAACAAACAATTTGTTTTTAGCTATGTTTTTCTTTTAACCGTTTTTTTTACATCTTCTGCTGTCGGTTTCCACCACTCCTATGGCGATTGGACTTTATCTCTAAGCTATCTCATATGTATTAAATAGGGTGGGTATTGCAAGGAGCTGTCCATGGTCTAACACTACGGGTCTCAGTCTGGTTTGCCAGTGAGGATACGTCGGGTTTGGACTCCCGTTTGGGTGTACTAAGGGAGAGTTTTTAATAGCCAGATTTACCTTCTATCTCCACTTAAATGCGGATACGTTTCTTCTAAAATTCAACCTTACTTTTACTCACCCCATTATCGTAGGTAGTTAAAATGCGTAAGCCTGTCTGGACGCTTAACAAAACACAGTGGATTTTTAGAAAAATTGAGACAAAAGGACTGGCCTAGTGGTAAGGCGTTAATTAGACTCGCGTCGTGTGTTCCGTAACCGTTAAAATGAGGGTCTAAGTTCAAAACCCAGATGGCTCCATGGGTTTGTTTTCTAATTGTGATTTTAATTTTATTTATTTCGTCCTATTTTTACGATATTGTGGGTGCATTTACAATACACACTACTCATCCCTACCATGATAAATTAAATAGTTAATTATTCTTTTTTTAAACTTAGGTTGGAAAAATTATTGGAAACAAATGCCTATTTTAGTCTTATATTGTACCATTACTGACAAGTGGCAGGGTTACCTTTATTTGTGAGAGCTAAAATAAATACATTTTGCATAACTTATTTATTTTATTTTAAAATATAAAATTCTATCATTTCTATGGTAGGCTTACTGAAAATTCTGAGAGGAAAGATTTAGTTGTATAGCCAAAAAATAAGTATAATGATCACTTAAAATAAACACAGATATTTGAATATTGAAATTAGTTGCAGAGTAACTAAGGTATTAATTCAAAGACTGTCCCATTTATCATAATAGATCTCTTACATAAAAATAATTACTGGCAATATATAATAGAATTTGAGAGAAGAAGAAAAACGTCCCTCGAAATGAAAGGACAGTGTTTCTACCGCTACCTCTGAAATAACTCGAGAAACCAGTTAATTATATTTAGCTTCTATCACTACTTTGAGGACCTTCACACAATACCTTTCCTTTTAAATTAATCCTTTAAGAGACATAATTTAAAATATTACTATGCTCATTGATTTTACATTTCTCTAAATATCAATGGTTAAAAACCCGGACAGTTTTCTCATTTAAAAAAAATCTTCCCGAACATATATTTTACTTTTCAAAAAGAAGAAATGTCCAGTTAAAAGATGACCTATAGTAACCGTGCTATTGGTGACTTGTACCCTACCTAACTAAATAAATATTGGTTCATTCTGACTATTTTCTCCTGTGTATAAATTGGGAAAATGGTGGTAAATAATACTGCAAAATAAATCAATGTCCACATTGCAATTGGTCCTTATCATATCCATAATATCTTGATGTTAGTGTAAAACATATTAATCCCCTTAACTAACCTTACAGGTGGTATCAAAATAATTAATGTGGTATCGAAATGAAAGTATAGACACCTTACTCATTTCTAGTATAGGATTTAAGAATCGATCCTATACTCGTACCGAAAATATATTATTTTAAACATTAGGTATCGTTATTGAAAGAACAATTAGGGATTATTATTCGAATATCATGTTGTTAGTTTTTTTATGTACTTAAAGTTTGATGTTTATTATTTCTACCCTTAAACTTTGTTTAGTCATCAATAAGTAAAATCTTTCTAAAAACACAGGGTTTTTTTCCTATTCCAGATAAGATAATCAATAAAAATAAGAATGTTTTCAGCAGGTCTCGAACTTTGTTGACCTAAATATGTTAAAATTATGACCCATAAAATGGCACTAATATTCTAAAAAAAAAATCACATTTTCAACAGAAAAATGAGTAAAAACATGAATGAAAACTCGTAATGAATGCACGACTAAATAAAACACGAACTTTACCAAATGGAAACTAAAAATTACATATATGAAATTAAAAAGGCTTCAGCGATTCAATTCTTACAGACTGCTAAATAATATATTATTGATTTGCAAATATATACTTCAGAAATAATAGCCGTTCCCTCTCAACGCAACCCTTCACATCTTGATTACAATGTCTGACAAGGAATTCTACAACTATTCAGTAAAAGGCGCGGTAAATTTCATTGCCTCATTATTTTTTCATTCTGACGACTGTATGTTGTAAAAAATATCTGTTTGAGTGTTTATGCATCTATAAAATATCGATAGTATTTAAAAGTATATCTATTCAATATGAATTCCTATAAATGACGCAAAGCAAGGAAATATGACCTAAAAATTCAAAATAACAAAGAATACAAAAAAAACTTGTAAATTATTTTTCCACAACCAGAGGCTTATGAATAGAATTTATGTACACATGACTACTGTGTGGGATGTATTCAAATAATATGACATGTCATCAAAGTCCGGGCCCTGGTAATCATCAAAATTCTATTATAGCCCCTTATAATGTATCTAGATTTTAAAATAAAGTGGCAGCAGCTTTTAGTCAAACTAACCATAGTTTTTAAACTTTACATTACTTGCTAAAAAAAATTGTTTCGGATACAGGATATTTGCCAGTTATGAAAGTCGTGAAAGATTCATTAAATGATATTGTGGTCATGAAAATTATCTTTCAGGTTTTGTGTGAGCCAAGTTCAATATGCAGGTAGAAATAATACTTTTTTCGTACTTTTCCCAAAATAAGCTTAAATTTAAAAGCCGTAATTTTTTTAGCAGCGCGTTTCACTACCCTTTCGGGTTATACGCGTATGTACTAATTACTCTAATGCTTTAGGGGCGAGGAAGGTTGCACTTAGAGAAGGTTTACCGGCATTTGAGTGGAGGGAGCGTGGAAAACCACCCTCCGTACACACGACTTAGATTTGAACCTTGATCTACCCGTCATCTTCAGTCCAGTCTAACGCGAGTGTGACGCATTAAGACAAGAGGTTGACAACCTTTATATTACTAAGGCTGCATCTGAATTTCTTAACTTTTACGTGGGCACATGCATATATATTTTATTTTTACATACAGCTAGGCTAATATAAATATTATTTATTTTGGCAATACATTACCTTACACTATGTAATGAAGAACATATTATTTAATGAAACATTCAGAAAAAAAGTAGGCTATGTTAATATGTGTTTAATTTAATGGTTATTATTATATTTTATTTTATTGATATATTGGTATTTGCCCCTCTATTGATCAACAATTATTACGATATCAGCCTGGTGATTGAGCATCAATTATAATGATATTGCCCCGCTATTGGGCACCAATTATACTGATATCTGCCCGGTGATTGGCCAACAATTGTAGTAAAACCGGGTTTTATTGATGATGATGATGCAAATGATGATTACAATAATGTGTACCCGTGTATGCCTTAGCTTGAGCAGTAATTATAGCGATACCGGGTTTTATGATGACGCATGCATGCCTTACTACGCACTTGTTATCAAACGACTATGACGATCTGATTTTATGTAATTCGATTGAAATCAGTAAAATTTGATGTTTGTACACAACTTATTGATTTGATTACACTTTCACTGTTATACAATTGGAATTGATACAGTTCTTTGTTAACTTCCGAACTGACGCTGAGAGTCAGATCTAGTACTGTTCAAAATTTTGTTTTCTGTGTGATTATACTAATTTTCTGTTTGATATTATATTTCTGTGTGGATTCATACGCACAAGCTGCTTATATATGACCTACCCCTTGCATCTTGAACCCCTTGTTACCAATGTTGAAACTAACTAATAGGAGAACTCCTGTTAACCTGTTGTTGTGAAGGCTAGCTTCCTACTTGGTAAAGAGAGCCAGCATGTCACATGATTTTAAAATACAGCGGAGTTTGTCTTTTAAAGAAAGAAAGTTTTAAAGCCCAATACATTGAAATTACTTCTGAAAACGCGCGAATCTCTATGAATGAAGTATTAAAAGGAAAATTTATGTACAATTCTTTAAAGAAATAATACACTTCACCCATGATATTTTGAATATATGAGAGGGATCCAATATATTATAATTACATGGTTGAAACTACATTCCAATGATTATATTTTTAAAGTCCTGATTATAATTTGGCACTGCAGTCTCTTTGATTATTATCTGAAAGGCGAGATCTATATTTTGTTTCCAAATTTTTACTATGAAGAATGCACATTTGCACAAAAAAATAAATTCCAAAGGATGACTAAATATTCATCGCAAAGATATTCACCAAAGAAAATTTGTTGTGGGTTCTACTAATTTCCAGAAATTTGTGTCTGTATGGCAAGCCTTGAGGGCTTAAGGTGTTCTATAATTACGAAATCTTTCGTTATAATTCTTCAACACTCGTTTAATAAATATATTTAGCAATGATACTAATATCCACGATATAAAATATATCACTAGCTAAATTTCACGAAATTGTGCAAATCTTTTAATAAACGATGACATGGCGGTCTAGGGGTAGGGTGTCAGACCTCTGTGCTGGCGGCCGGGGTTCAATCCTCGGTCCCGGCACAGATTTATCTGATAACCAAACCCTTCCTTCANATGTTAAACTGTAGGTCCTCCATTTCATTTCACAATCACCCTACCACTACACATTAGCGTAAGTGCGTATAACCCGAACGGGTAGTAAGACGCGGTGCTAATAATAATAATTTTAATGAACACATCGCCCAATTTTTCTTGGTGTCCACCAAATCATTTCTTATCAATTAATCGTTTCTTCCAATTCTTTACATGTTTGGAAAATGTGTCAATACATTTTATCCATCTTGTATTTTAAAATGGAACTTAATTTTCGTATGAATATCTTGGCGGGCACGGTGTTTGTGGCACCTCCCTTAGATCATGTGGATACCGAAGTGGTTAAGATATGGAATTAATACAAGTAGAAGTAATTATTGATATTAATAAAGTATCGATACTTTTTCCATATCTCTACTTTCAGGTTAATACCGTGTCTCTCTACTAAGCTAAGATGCACGAGCTCGATTCCCGGCATCGCCAAAAAGTGTATCTTTGGTGCAATGTGGGTTTTTCCTCCCATAACGATGAATTAATGATCGGGGGCTGGATGTTGTGCCTATGCTATATTTAAGTTATCCTAATAAGTCGTGTGCTGATATATTCAGTCGGTTTAGAAATTGTATGTTAAGTACTTCCAATAAATAATAATAATAATAGGCCTAATATAGTAACAACAATAATAATAATACTTGCAAGTGTCAAACAATGGTAAAATCTCTTCAGTTTCTCAGTCCGACCAACAGGTCTAGTTATTCTGCGATCAAAACTTGTTGCTGTGACCGCGCGAGCGCGTCACTGGGGTTTCTAATCGATATTTACCGATGGGGAAATGTTTATTTTGAGGATCGCTCTATTTGACTCGGTTACTGTCTGCCTCACGTTCGTAAAACAAATGGGATGTATTTAGCTGACGCAAACAATGTGAGTAAAGACCAGAAGAATAGTTAGAGTTTAAATTAATTACTAGTTTACTCCAAATAGATGGGAAAATTGTTTGGTACGCAGCCAACTTTAGTAACGCGTATACCCATTGAGCTTAGATCCTGGGTTTCGATTCCCGGCACAGTGGATTTTTGTATATATACTCGCTTTGCTTGTTGGGGGCTCCACCGCCAGACCCCCAGTGAGTTTTCTTTGCAAGTGGGTGTAAACTAATGTAATTTCAGAGCCGTTTTTTGATAGGTCTTACCGTTTAGCCACAAGACACCTCCAATGAAAGGTCCGCACCGACTTAAAAGTTGCTACGCCATTCTGATTTTTTTTTAGGTGTTGGAATTTCCCCGTTGGTTATAGGCTATAGGCTATAAGCTATAAGTTTACCAAATTTCAAGTTTATAGCTTATCTAGAAGTGGGTAAACATTAATGTCAGTGAGTGAGTGAGTTTGCCATCTGGCTTTATAGAAGTATAATAATATAAAATTTTACGCTGAGGAACTTAAGTATGATGGTTTTTCTATGGTTGGGTTAGTTTGTAAGTCAATGTGCTGGTGTAGCCTGTTTTAAATGTATACATTAAAAATCGATAATAATACAAATAATATATTTAATACCTCGTGTTTTTTTTAAATCAATTATATATTTTGTAACCGTCGATTTTTTTTAATGTCCTCTCATAACTTTAACGTCAATTCTAATGAGTTGACATTCATATTTATTTTTACCCTTCTGACGCCTTTAACTCATTCGGTAAATGTTCGTTTGATCACTAATCTAAGGTCTTCGGGTCAGATTCTGGAAGTAATTGACCAAAATTTATCATTCATTTAATTGGGATTTTCCTATTTTATATAGTGAAAATTAAGGATAGAATATTGTCGTTTATTTCAATAATATGTCTAATGGCTTCCTAAATTCTTTTTAAATACCTTGAAAAAAGAAAATATTTCGTAAATATAGAGTATATATTTATCGATTATAAATATTAATAAAGTTCAAACCACTGCTGGCGAAAACGTGGACGAAAGAATCAAGCTCGTCTTTTTGATTTTCCGGTTAAGGGAAGATTGAGGTTTGAATCCAGCCCTGGTGCAATAGAGGTGGCTTTACACATAATATATAACTTTCATTTCACCATCCTTTACTCACAATAATGTGGGTACATTTCCTTTAATCTAGCCTCTTCTCCCTTTCCTATTAGTGTGAATATATGCTGATAGCCCAGACGGGCATTTAAGTTTGATTCACACGTTCACGAAAATTATTATGATTGATTATTAGCAACGTGTCTTACAACCCGTTCGGTTTAAACACACTTACGCTGATGTGTAATGGTAGGGTGTTGTGAGTATGAAATGGAGGACCTACAGTTTAACATGGGATCCGAACCACGGTGAAGGCCTGGCATTCCACACATTCACAAGTTGTGATTGGATAATAAGATAAATTTGTGCTGGGACCGAGGATTGAACCCCACACCCCAGCACAGAAGTCCGACACCTTATCCCTAGACCACCGGGTCACCCGTTCGCTAAAAGTAGAGAGAAAAATATGCTTAAGTGACGCAACAATTTATACGCTGTATTTTGACCCATGGTTAATTGCAACGTAAACTTAAAACGCCTTACTAGTATATCAACATATTTTATAGTGGATACACATATATTTAAAATCATTGTCACAGTGGATGTTTTCAAATTATAATACTGTGTCGTGACGCTCTCCAATAAACACGATTTCCATTATCGGATTATTTAAAATCTGCTCACAACAGACACCTAGGCTGTATGCTTGCTTCTAACTCTACAGCGCATGCGCACTGATTTGAGATGTTTGTCTATGAGATTTGATTGGGTCTCCCGTACCGATGATCTCGGGTAGGGTGGACAAAGTGGAGATAAGTTCAACTTAAGCAGAACAGCTCACGCCGATGAAGCGGAAATCTTGTGATTGGCTCAGAGCTCATCACGTTCCCGTTCTGTGCTTGTTTTTTTTTTTTTCCTGNCTGAGAACGTGTAAAACTCAAGTGAAGTTTGTAAGTAATGTACTGATTTAATTTTAATCGTAAGAAAGTCGGCCCCCTAAATTTTATTTTTGTTTCGCCGCACCTCGCTATTGTTCGGGTTATTTTAATGGTGCAGGGATTAGGAAGGTAAAGGTATCCGCATCCTGATAGTCTGGTCTAAATGAGCTTGACATTTAGAAGGTGTGCCCACCGTTGTGGATAAATGCACGTCAAATATATTTATAAAAATATATACAAATGACAACATCTCTTGATTTGATGCTCTCCCCTCTCCGTCTTCTCTTCTTAAGCTACTTTGTGTCCGTGTTCTTGTGCGCTTAGAGCAGAAAGATTGGTTGCTATACATGTCCCGGGTCAGATTTCTTCTTGTAGCGTGACATAATATCTGGAAGGAATGGAAGATGCTCGTTTTGAAATTAAACTATTGTTACATCTGAGTTCGTTCCCTGACTTTGGTTCGGTGACTTCTAAAAGGCTACAAGTCCACCATTGTACCAGGGGTTGTATTGATAGTCTAGTCTAGGGAGTCAACAGATCTCTTGATATACAAATAACAAGTAGTTCGAGTCTAATGGGGGATTCTCTTTTGTCCGACTAATCCCATTTTACGAATAACGGGCAGTTCAGGTCAAATGATGGATTGGTTGGCTTCATTACCTGAACCACTCTCCCAGTATACGAATAATTAAAAGTTAAGTTCGAATGAAGGATTGGCTGACCTCCGAATATTGACTGTATATATGGTCCTAGGCCACAGACGTATACTTCAGAGTGACCAGACCCCCAGGTTAAAATGACTTCGCTCATTGGGAGATTTTGAATTCTTCAACACGGAGATCGCTAAGTACAATCCCAAGTGACAACATCGCTATTAAGAATGCATTTAAAAAAAACAGTTTACTATAATGATGGTTTTACTAAGGAAGAGAAGCGTATAACCCGAACGGGTAGTAAGACGTGGTGCTAAATATTATTATTATTACTAAGGAAGAGACCAAAATAATGCCTTCTTGTGCCAATAAACTGGCTTTCATAAATCCAGGATGAGGTAAGAGATCCCACCCCCTATCCTAAAAACCAACCCTTCAAACGAGCTTAATTGAACTGCAAATTACAAAGAAAACGTAGAATACAATGATCCTTGTTTTGATCAAGTGAATGTTTGCAAATTGTATAGCTGTAAACAATCTTCAGATACCATCAAGTAATTATTTCTCTATAAAGTTATGTTCATTGAAAGGGGGTAAGAGGGTGAGTTGGAGGAGGGATGGTGGGATTGCTGGTACCTAAACTACAGGGTTAAAGGCCGGTACACACAGAACGCTAAGATAAGATTCGCACTTGAGAAAAATAGCGGACCTTATACGAGGGTCATCCAGAAAGTAAGGTTACACATTTATTTAAATATGTTGGTTCACACAGAAAGCTAATCTAAGCTACGCCGCGCTATGTTTTTTCCGAATGCTGGCGGGCAATTTTTACATCTCCCTTTGAGTCATTTTACGTTGCGCATGCGCATAACACAGCTTAGCCTCCATGTTGAACAGACGCAGTGCTGGTTTGGTTAAAATAACTTTTTTATTTTATTTAGCACCGCGTCCTACTACCCGTTCGGGTTATACGCTTTAAGTACTAATTACGTTAATGGATTAGGAATTAGGAAGGTTTAAAATAGAGGAAGTGAACCCGCATTTGCGTGAAGGGAGAGTGGAAAACCATTTAGGAAAAACCACCCCCAGTTCACCCGACCGAGATTCGAACCTCGATCTCCCCGTCCTCAGCAGTCGGGCTCAACACGACTAGCGCGTTAGCCAACTACGCCACCAAGGTGGGTGTGAAAATAACTAAAGAAGTGTTGAAGTTTTGTTTTTATTGTTTCGCGTGTATTTAAGTAATATTATATTTAGGTTTTATATTTGATAAATGTGTTTATATTAAAAATTGAACAAGTCAAACCTTCACCTCTGACACCCCTTTACAACGATCAGTTTGATTGTGAATTGTTTTACTTGGAAATGCTGTTCTCACCATAAAGAAATACAACTATAGTATGATTTTGCTAGGAAGAGCAGTAGAAGTTAGTTACTAAAGTTACTAAAACAATTTTAATATATTCGTACATAAAGTCATGCTATCTGCAGCTGCCACTTTTGATAGATATTATCAATGCTTGTAAAATAACACAAGTAGTATAAAGAAATGTCAATGTCGGCCGCAAATAAATATGTTTGAATTTTCTCTACTGTTCTTCCATCCAAAATCAGGGTAAAGCACTCCTCAGTGACCAAGCAGTCAACCTGGATCTAAGAGCGCAGCGAAAGATAGTGCTGCGTCAGCATGTTCGAATGATGCGTTTGGCTCTAATCCAGAAAGTCGGAACTCCAACTTTGATTTAGGCCAGATACATTGGGTATAGTTTTTTTTACGTAGGGGGTTTTACATCCTCTCTTCAGACTTATACTGATGCATTTTAGGTCTCCTTTTCATATTAAACACATTAGATTGCCGCTATGAACCATTGTGTAACCTGTGAATTAAAAAAAGTGTCAATTTTTTTATTGTAATGTTTGAAACTGTAGCTCGGTTGATAAAATTTTTGCTTACTAAGTTAAGGGTCTTTTGTATGATTCCAAGCATTAATACATTTATATAAATGTTTAAACTGAGGCCCACACGCCTCACCCCTCAATTTCATAGTGATGAATTAACGGTCGCAGAATTAGGTGTCAACTTGAGTTAATTTAGTTTTTAAGTCGATTGCTGATAGAATATTTATTTTAGATCGCGTCTTATTAACGGTTCAGGTTATTCGCTTATATGATAATTACTCTAATGGGATAGGAATGAAGTAAAGGTAATCTACCCGCATTTTATTGAATAGAGAGTGAGAAACCATTTAGTAAAAACCACCCTTACTATACCTGGCAACCGCCTCGGTGGAGTAGTTGGCTAACACGCTAGTCATGTTGAGCTCGACTGCTGAGGATGGGGAGATCGAGGTTCGAATCTCGGATGGGTG
>CABFOV010000172.1:229440-268249 GCA_902141375.1 Timema poppense | reverse complement strand
TAACAGTTATTAAAGTCACAATTATGGGTTTCGGCATGTGCTGCTACAGGCTTATCTTTATTTTTCATTTTTGTGTCATGTCTATGACCATTCATTCATTCATTAGCTTTAAATTTGGCTTTATTTTTCTCAAGTGGCTAATTTTAATCATTACCTAATGGATTTATAGAGATTTCTTATATATTTGATGTAGTTCAATCAATACTATAAACTTTTGACAAACTATTTCAAACCTGTGGTGGCGGGTTCAGTTTAGTAAAATGCCTCTTATCTTCCTTTCACTCAAATATTTTGTGTTAACTGCTCCATCCATCTATTTCTTGGCCTCCCCTGCAGCCTTTTTCTAACATACGTCATTTCCAACATTTTCTTTGGCATCCTCTCTTTTTCCATCCTCATTACATCTTCATACCAATTGTCTTGCTTCCTCTCCTTATCTCATGTACTGTATGTACTCCCTGTACCCAAACTCTTCCCCGGATAACTTTATTCCTAATCTTGTTTCTCCTCATGACAGCTAACATGGTTCTCACAAACTTCATTACCATGACCTCCACTTTCCTAGTTTCACTTACATTCAGTGTTCATGTTTTTGCAGCATTTGTGACAAAAGGTACAAAGTACGCCTTATACAATACTTCCTTGCACTTCAAAGGGACTTCCCTTCTTCATGGTAGGTCTCTTACACATCTATACTCTCATTAAATCCTCTTTACTTCCACCTCTCTCTTCAATCATGCTTCCAAGATATTTTAAATGTTGTACTAATCTCAGCTCTACTCTATCCAACCTTAGAGCTTTATTAGGCTTTACCCTATTCCTTGTCATTACCATCACTTAACACTTTGCCATGCTAAATGTCAATCCATTCTCTTACTTCCTCATTCCATTCTTGTAATTGTTCCTGTACTCCCCCCCCCTTATCCCCCCATCCCATCAATTCATCAGCAATCATCATGGTTCCTTTTTTCCTCCTGGAGTTTTCCTGCCACTTTGTTCATGAATATTTCCATTACCACTACAAATAGTAATGGTGAGAGTGCACTCACTTGCTTCACTCCATTTTTTATTTGGAACCACTCCGTCCTTCCATTCTGTCTTATAGTATTAACAACAAACATGTTGAAAAAGATGTCATAGGTGTTTGCACAAAAAGATAGTATTAACAACAAACATGTAGAAAAAGATGTCATAGGTGTTTGCACAAAAAGATAGTATTAACAACAAACATGTTGAAAAAGATGTCATAGGTGTTTGCATAAAAAGATAAAATTAAAAAGTGTCAGCCAGTTAAAAGTAAATTTTACATCAAAATGATAAAAAAAGTATATGTATTTTACTTTACTAAGTAATAGTGAACCATGGTTTCTTTCAGGGTTTAATTATCTACCTTTAATTTAAAAAAGTCATTTAGAAAATCCCAAACTCAATGTATAATCCACTAACTAAATTGTAAACTTTATCTTAGCAACATTAGACAACAAAGAAAAGTAAATGTGAGATATGGGGGATTTTCAAAAGAGCTTCTGACTGCTTAGTGCAATATATACTTGAAAAAATACAAGACTACATTATGAATGTGTGTTGAACATTTAAAACTCCCTCCTGTTGAGTGTTGAACATTTAAAACTCCCTCCTGTTGAGTGTTGATAGAATGAAATCTAGGTCAGGTGATGGGTGGTAACAATGAAATTTTCTTGAAGAGGCTGCCATTACGACTTTGTGGTAGCAATGTAAAGTGTGAACTTTGTTCCTCTTTTCATTGTAAAAGCCATGTTTTGTTTGTTCTTTTCTGTGTTTCTATCCATACTTACTGTACCTTCTTCCAAATATCACCCAGAGTCCATTAATTGCTAAACAATACTCAAACGTTTTAAAATACAACATTTTTTCTTCAGTACCAAATTAGTCTAAAAAATAAATATTTTTTATACTAAAATGTGGAGGGACAGACAGCACACTTACCCTGGTGATACTAAGAGTAGAAATTGTTAACCATGATTTAGCCTAGTGCTTTATTCCAAATAGTCTTGTTACACTAAATTTGCTAAGCCAATTTAAAAATATGTTTAAATTAATGAGCCTAATAGACCTAGGGGCTTGTTTCTTCACATTTTATTTAATGCCTTAATAGTAGGGATGGTCCTTTGAATCCCTCAAATCCTTAGGAATAATCGAGCTTAGAAGATTAAAAAACATTTCAGATTTGAGAATCAAATCCATAAAAATTAGGGTTTTTCGATTTTTCAAAAGAAATTTGTTTTAGAGCTCTAAAACTAGAACAAAACTTAAACAGAACCAACTATAAATATAGAATGAACTCAACAACCAGACCTCAGACCAATAATTTAACACTTTACTTAAAGGATAAATGTTATATAATGAATAAATTATAAACCATAATGTTAACATTGAGTTACTATCTGTATTTTCTTTTATTCTATATGTTTATATTTCATCTTATATTAATCATTTTTTCCAAAATTTGGACTCTGGATTCAAAGGTAAATTAAATATTTGGATTTGAAAAATAGTGGATTCTACCCAACTCTTAAGTTTTTAGTTTGAACAAGATTGGATTTCACAGGAATACTATTCAAATAAGGCAGAATTATGTAAACTTTTTCAATGACGTTGAAGACAATGTGTGTAATTTGGCACACAATATTTAATATGTTTTGATGAAAACATCCCAATCCTTATTTAACTTGTTTCCACATGGTTTAAGGCACTATTCTCGAAATGGACTAGACTGCTGATGATGGGGAGATCGTGGTTTGATCTTGGCCAGGTGTACTAAGGGTAGTTTTTCCTGTATGATTTCTCACTATCTTTCTCTCTCCACACAGGTGTGGGTGTACTTTCTTTAAATTCAACTTTCCTCATCCTTAACTCATTAGCTTAATTAGTACATAAGTTTATAACCAAAATGGGTACTAAGACGTGGTGCTACAAAAATTTAACCTAACCTTTCGTGTGTATATAAATAAAGATTTCAAAACTTTTTTTAATAATTTTATCAGAGGGAATGGAATAACACTAAGAAAGTCTAGTAGAGGACCAAAATTTAATAATATTGTATTATGTTTTTAACAGATATTTTGCTTTCATAACTATTATAGAACTTAATTTTATTCAAACTTCAATTCGATTTCAGGAATATTTTCAAATATAAATTTAGAATCACTTTGCACAGGTTACAACCCAGTCGATGCAAGCATGACACTTTACATTATGTAGCCCCTTAGAGCAATACTAAAAATCTGGCTAATCAGCCAATTCGACAAATTTTCAAATGACTTTAAGTTTTTTAACAAAGTCTTAAATTAATAAGAATTTATTGAAATATTTTATGACAACGATGAATGATTCAATATAGGTTATATTTTTAGGTTTTAGTCCAATGTAATAAATCTCTATAAATAAGGTAACAGAATTATTCGTGCAGATTCAATATTAAATAAAAAATAGTTAATAACAATAAAACAATTATAGCTACATTTAACCAGTTTTCTCAAGGCAGTGTGGGGTTTGAGGAGTGGACAAGTTAAACTAATTATTTAAAAATGTATACTTACGCTCACTGACTCATTGCATGGAGTTATAACTGGGTCCAAGGGAATAAACTCTGCCACTGGAGTGTTGGTCGGAACATATGTTATTTGGAATGGCGTATACGGGTTATTATGGGCGTCACCCATAAATGTGAACCACCTGCACAGTAAAAAATTGAGTTATATTCATTCTTAAGCAGGGTATTAACAAGCACTTTTGAAACAAGAGATTTTGTCAACAGCTTTCAAACTAACTTCACCAAGGAGAGCAACAGTGAAAATAAGACACGGTCATATTTTTTAATATCAGACTATTTTACCAGCCATGGTCAAACAACTCTTTATATTATGCTACTAATATTAAGACAATGGCCAAAGTAAACATTCTTCTCAGAAACCATTCCCCGCATGTGTCCACAGGAGTGCAGAATATGTCTGAATACGCGAATGAGATCCAGGGGAAATTGAAGCAGTGCTGGGGAAATTTGGGGCAGGGTAGAGTAACTATTTTGTTGACTTTTTAGTAAATTCTGGTTCTGATATGGTAGTTTCATTTGTATGAAAAACAAAGGCTGATGACACTCAACCCCTGACACTATTAGTATGTGCTGTGCCATAGTGGGGCAGTGGGTAAGCACCAAAAGTTGTGATGTCTAGGGGCTGAGAAAATGGGTCAGTTTTTTAGATAAGAAGTCGGAGGTTGGGATAAGGGGCAGAGGAAAAATCTAATAATTCAACCTGGCTAGTGGCGTAATTGAGAAATGAGTCATAAGTCACCTACCCTACCGCGGGTGTTTGGTAGCTATGGTGGGCAGGCGGGGGAGGGTAAGGAAGGGTGAGCGATGTTTTGTTTTAGTTTGAATTCAGTCACCTATTATATCACAACCTAATTACATGGCGATGTTTGTGCAGTTTATTTAAACTCGTGACATGCGTGTTGTAATAATTCTGCAGCCATGAAAAGGTTGTTTTTGTGGACCTATTAAGGTTTGTACAGTGTACAATAGATAAATGTTTGTAAAAATTTAGATGGTTTAGTGAAACAAATGATTATGTCAACTTTTAAGAGCAAACAGGACATCAACTGAGCTTATTGTAAATGGCGTGGCAGATAGACTGATATCACATATCTAATAAACATCCCCAAGAAAAACCTAGAAGTAAGTATCAAGGGAGTATTGCAAGTTTTGTAAAATGTAAATTATGTGATCAGGAAAAACTCATAAACGTGAATAGAGATAGTATTTGATTTCCCCTAGTGTGGTTGATAGTGATAAACATTGCAGTAGTGGCGAGTGTATGAAAAAATGAAAAGTCTATGAAAATCAACAATTAAACCAAGGCCTCTTGAAATTACATTCCATTGCCTCTTACTCTCAAGGTGTAAAATTAAATGTTGGTACAGGTAAACCTACTGATATCAATGAACAATTTATAACAATATGTAATACACACAAGGAAATGGGAAGGTTGCCATTTCTGAGAGACAACTAAATTTTATAAGGTAGGTAGGCCTACTATAAAAATAACATAAAAAATATATTTGAATTTAAAATTTCCAAACTATGTAGTAGGTAATAATCCTTATTCGCTTCAGCCTCTATAAAATATTCAATGTTTTATTTTGAGTGTTATGGTTTTTGGGGATTTTTTTTTATGAAAATGTTATGTTCTGGGGAAATATTGGACCTCTGAACATATTCTGCACCCCTGTGTGTTCACACAGACACACAACTCACTTCATAGGGGAGCAGCGACTGGCCCCCCAGTCTCCACACATGAGGTCTAGAGCCAGCTGGCCGGTGGAGGGCACAGACACTTGCTTGCACGAGTTGTATGTTCCACTAATGTAAGTGTCGGTCGCATACAGCTCTAAGGCATTCACAAACTCCTTGCCTGGAACAAACACACTTTAAAGTGTCACAGTTTGTCACATAATATGCTGCGTATTTTAAAGACATTACCTAAAAACATATACTACATGAATTAGTGGCACTTGTAACCTCCTGTTGACAACAGACTTAAGACAGATTGTCAATTTCCTCTTTGATATTATTTAATATAGTCAACTCTCCCTCCAACCCTATGAGAAATTAAATTAATTTAGGAGTAATAGTATAATCTTGGACCCCATTAGTTAAGGCCATTTAAACAACGATGTTTTATTGTGCCATTTTAATAGGCGTATAAATTACAAGCTATAAATAGTGATTCAATGATTTTAAATCATTACAGTTCACAAGTTAAAAAGGATCAAACTTGCTATTTCATTCTTTTTGCATATTTTTGTTTAAAAGTTTTGTATGGGGCAGAAATTTAGTATAACAGCTCGACATTTGTATGAGGTGTACACAATGAAATATTTAATTTATAATCTTATAAATATTTAATTGTGTGCACCTCATATAAACATCTCATTACGTCTACTAAATTTCAGCTGCATACATTAATTATTTTAGCTTCATTAATTTATCTCAACAATGGTATGCAAAAAGCATAAAATAACAAGTTTGGCCCTGTATAAATTGTGAATTGTAGTGATTTGAAATCATTGCATCACTATTTATAGTTTATAATTATACACTTGTTAAAATTGCCCAATAAAATGTTGATGAGTGAATTAACTTATATCCATTAAGTGTGAATTTATATCTGGGTCATTCTCTTAAAAGTGCAATATTTGACACTGTTAGTATCTGGACCTTAATATTTCTATCTGATGTTGATGTAAACGTTTCCTTCAGCTGGCTTATCATCTCACTCTCTGCACTGACAATGACTGATATTTAAGATTCTTTGCTTGGACTCACTTGTGTAAAAATTGTACTCTTAATATTTTCACTTTCTGCAGTTTCTTTGAACACTAATTAGTTTTCAAAAGATGTTTTTTCTTGATTGTAGTACTGCCCAAAGTAACTAAACTATCATTTAATGATTTAATAGCTGTATGTTTAGCAAATGCTAGAATATCACAACTGTCTTCTGAAAAATCAGTGTTTTCTTAAGACTGGATATATTCAGCTTCAGACTGTTAATTATTAGGCATCTCACCTAGTTACAGCATTTTCTGGAAAGAGTTATCTCATTCATGGTGTAAAAGACCTAAGATTCTTTCTTACATTACTATGTCCTTTGCTACTCAATGTATTACAACACACACTAGAAAACAACTCATTTTTCTGTGTCACTTGTTAACACAAAAAAATATGTTTTGTACTTAAGACTGACAAAAACTACTTTATAAAAAATTAAACATCTACTAACACTAGGGATATACAAATATTATATTTAAAACTTCAAATAGCAAGTTCTAATAAGAGTGAATAGTTGTTGGTTAGTCGGCCAAAGAGAAGAAATTAAAGGGGTGTCGCACTTTGTGTCAAAACATTTTAGGTGTTTCAAGCCTAAAGAAAATGTTAGGTGTTTGAAGCCTGGATAACATTTAAAGGGGCTTGAAACCTTGAGAACATTTAAAGGATTTGAAGCCTATGAAGTGTATGGTGTGGCCTTGGTCACAAATGAAGTATGACATGAACTAGGCAAAGGAGGGAGAAATCTAACGTGGCCCCAGGAAGAGACTTTTAACATGGCATTGGGAATCACGTATCAGAGTGTAAAGGTAGATGGAACCCCTTTTTACTGAATCCAACAAAATTCCTGAACCCATTTGCATCCCATCTTCAAATGTTCAAATGTTTCATAGTTATTAAGCTATAGTATACATACATAATTTTTTTAAGGGGAAAAATCCCGTTTGAAAAAATGTCCGCCAAAATATTGAGAATAAGTATTTTTTCCATACTTTTTTAATACAACCAATTAAAATCTCATATGAATGAGCTATTCAAGACCTTTCCAAAAACACATTAATCACTTCTATAGGTGCCCAGGTTAATGAAATATTCAATGTCAAAGTTAACAAGATGTAACAAAATTGGTGGAAATCGCAACTTTTGTACCCCTATAAATTTTCAAATAAAAAAGATATTGACCTGAATTTTTTCAAAAGTCACATATCTCAAGTGTTTCTTTCAGTATGCAGAATTTAAAAAAATAATGTAAGGTTGAAAAGTGCATCTACATTGGTTGATTTGACATGGACTGCCCCATTTGCCACATTACAAAGAAATTGTGAAATATGTGTTATTCATGTGAAAACAATATAGTTTGCATTACCGCAAATGCTAATTTTGATTGTCCTTACCAATGGGTCAAGGTTCATATCTCAGTTTGGTGTACTGGCCTGCAAAACATTTAAAACCTAACTGTTAACATTGTTTACCTTCCTTAGACTTCTCAACTTCAGTCACGTTAATGAAGCGGCTCTGACTGGGGCTGCACGTCATGTCACACAAGTGTCGGGCCAGGTTTCGCATGCATGCTGGACAACGCTGGATGAAACCAGCAGCCATGGTAATGCTGGTGTCGAGGTTTTGCAGCTGCTTGGAGTCGCAGCATGTTGACACTGGTTCATCTGGGTGGAAATAAACATTTGTTGGTGTGCTCAGCTGTTTATGTTTCTAGTGTTTTAATAAAATCTAGATTTTATACCTAACATTTGTCCCATTTATGGAAAATTATAAACTTTAGGATCTCCAAGTATTCATTAAAATGAGTAAACCAATCGTAGTAAACAAAGGTCTGCAAACCAAATTACATAGAAATAAAGGTATTTGTCTTTCGGCAATGAAAATAAATTGGATACAAGATTAAATGTTATTTGGGTTTACATGGCGTAAATTTATCACCTCATCACTACAAAAGGTGTTCTATAATAAAATTTTGGTAAGAAGAATAGTTGAAGTTAGTTACTAAAACCATTTTAACATATTCATACATCAAGTATTGTTATCTGACATCACTTGATATCAATACATATAAAGTAAGACAAATAATATACTAAAATATTAGCAATGTTGGTTGCAAAGAAATATGTATTTTCTCTACTGTTCTTCAAACCAAAATCAGGCCATACATGTTTATCTTCCATTTCCACACAAATGTCACTTTGAATCTGAATCATGCATGCGCTTTGAAAATTCCCTGGCGTTATTCAAATTTTGCCAATGAATGCCAATAACATAATTAATGTCAAAGCTGACAAAGGTAATACCATCGTCCTCATGGATAAAAATGATTATATTTCTAAAACAATAGAATTTACTCAGAAAAACAATATAACTGAACTAAAAACTGACCCAACCACAAAATACCAGAAAAACCTCAAGAACACAATGAGACAAACCCCTTTAATAATACAACAGAAAGACATCTTCAGATTTCTCAACATGAACCCCCAAACCCCCTCTTTTACATCTTTACCGAAGATTCATAAACCTAATATTCCTATACGTCCTTTGGTTAGCTACCAAAATGCCCCAGCATACAAACTTGCTAAGAAAATAGCAAAAGTACTATCTGACAATCTCAAACTCCCAAACAAATTCAATATCGAAAGTTCCATTCATTTAACCAAAAAACTCAAAGCTATTCCTATCACTAAAAACACCAAATTTATGTCACTGGATATTTCCAATCTCTACACCAACGTTCCTGTATCTGAAACCGTCAACATTATCAAAGACTCTCTAACTTGTTTGGATTTTAATAAGGAGTACATTGACCAACTTTCCAGTCTTGTTCAAACAATCACCTATCAAAACTATTTTCAATTTAATAACAAATTCTATTCTCAAAACAATGAACTTGCAATGGGTTCCCCTATCTCATGTATCATGTCAGAAATATTTTTACAGAAATATGACCCTATCATCTTTAATAATCTGAATAATTTATTAAACATCAAATTTTATTGTAGATACATTGATGATATCTTAATTTTATACGATAACAACCTTATTCTCTCTGATATTTCCACATGTATCAACAAAATTCACCCCAATCTATCTTTCCCAATTGAGAATGAAAACAATGGCAGTATCAAATATCTTGACCTCAATATCTCTAAAAATTCTAATAACCAACTGGTCTACAAAATATACAGGAAACCTACCCACACTGATGCCATCATCCCATCTCTCACAAACTTGCTGCCTTTAATAGTCTTGTTCACCGATTATTAAGTATCCCACTCAATAAATCCAACTATAGAACTGAGCTTAACACCATTAAACTAATAGCCACTAATAACGGATATTCTCATTCTCTCATCTACAAAATCATAAACAAACAAAATAAAATAATCAAATCACATAATATCTCAACCACCCTCACCAATACTAACCATAAACGTTCTCAGGAAAAGGGTAAATGGGTAAAATTCAATTACATCGGTCCTGAAACCCACCACATTACTAACATTATCAAAAAGCAAAATCCCAACATCGCTTTTTCCGCCAACAATACATTAAAGAAAAATATCTGCAATAGCAATTTAAATAAAAATAATAAATATAATAAAAAAAATCGGAATTTATAAACTTACGTGTGAATGCGATAGCATTTACATTGGCCACACCGGAAAAAAATTTCAAAGTACGTTATAAAGAACATATTTCAGATTTTATACATAATAGGACCAAATCTAAATTTGCTGACCATCTTAAAAATTCCAACCATCAACCTAAACCAATAGAACAACTTATGGTACCCCTCCACATCTCTCGCAAAGGCACCAAAATAAACATACAAGCCACTATATTTCAAAATAAATCTTTCATTAATGAACAATTGCAACAATCAAATCAAGTTCTAGTAAATTCATTAACTCATCTACCTGAAAATATTAAAATCCTTTAACCCCTGTTTTTCCTGCTCTACCTTTTCCAGCGTAAGTAATGACCCGATCGAGCCGGTGTTGAGAATATTTATTTACCTTTCCCTCTTCCTTTTTTTCCTTCTATGTGTCTCTCCCTCCTTGTTTATTTATACATTTTTAATTTCACTTTCATTGTTATAAGCCTTCCTCCACCACCAGGTTACACTGATGTCATGTGCACTCTCGTTGCCATAACAACATTTCGATAGCTTTTGTTTATGTTCCCTCATTCTTGTCTGTAAACTCTCGCTAATTTAGTCTCAATATTGATGTTGTAACATTAACTTGTGTCCCGCACGAAGACTTTGGTAAGTTTGTTTGTTTACCTTTATATTCCCCTTTTTCACATTTGTTATCTAGTTTTCACTTAACAGTTTTCAAATAGTCTAATTAATTTCATTTGATTTTGCAGGGCCATGAATATGGTATTTTATACCTAAACATGTCGGCCAGAATTTAATCAGGTTTTTTAAACGCTGATTACCTAACCCAAGGAGTATAGGACTGAACAACATTAAGACTTGGATTCTCATTTATCATTGCTTTTCGCTCTAAAACTTTTATCATAATATGTTTGCAATTTAAAAAGACACTATTCTCTCAAAGTTTGATTCCATTTAAAAACAATCTCCATTATATGGATTGTAACTGTGTGTACTCGTATAAGTTTTCGACCTGATATTAATTATTTTAATATGTTGTGTATGTGTTTATTTTGACTGATGGTCACCAATTGACTTATTATCTATTGTTATATGCATTGATTTATTTTAATCTATCAATTTATTCACTTTTTATCTCACTTATCTCTTCCGTGTTGTATCTTTTGTAACATGTTTTTCATTATTTAAATATAATCATTATTAACCTAAGATTATTTTTTATTATTTTTCTAGGAATTCTTATGTTTATCTAGCCTTTCACCTTTTTATCATAATCTTAAGTGGGTTTCTAAGTCTTAACCATACGTTATTCAAATTGTTTGACAAATGTTTTCGACTCTTAAGTCTGCTAAATCAATTATTGGTGATACATACACTAAACTCTTTAAGTATCTATATATATAAAAAAAAGTCCAAAGGATTAAGGCAAGGGCGCCGAGGAAAAAGGGGGNACTAAACTCTTTAAGTATCTATATATATAAAAAAAAGTCCAAAGGATTAAGGCAAGGGCGCCGAGGAAAAAGGGGGGGGGGGGGGGAGGGGGAAAGGTTGCGACTGAACCTTTTCGACCCATCCATCTTCTATTAAATGTCTCATTGAGATGATGTCTGACAATTAGTGAAAAATGAGGTGGAGCCTCATCAAGTATAAGCCACATATGGTGTCATTTTCTAAGGGACACATCCCCCAACGAGTCAGGTAAAACATTCAGTAGAAAATTATGGTAGTGCGCATCATTTAGTCTGTTCGGCAAAACATATGGTCCTATTAGTTCGTGTCCTAATATAGCCAGTCAAACCTTTTTTGAATATTGAAGATGGTGTCCTGATTCGAGAATGGCATGAGGATTTTTGACTGCCCATACATGGTTATTATGAAAGTTCACAATGCCATCTCTAGTAAATAAAGCCTCATCAATAAAAATAAAGTCAGCTAGTTTTACTAGAAGCCATTGGTAAACCCCTAATCTTGCTTGAGAATCAGGGGGGTGAGAGCCTGCACTCTAATATGATAATGTTCAATTCTAATATATGGGTAGAACAACTGTTCAAGAAGTATACTTCGGAGCATTATACTCCTGATCAGAGGTGCACTGATACCTTGAATAGCTGCCATTCTTATTACACCAGTTCTTGGATTCTGTTCCTCGCTGGTTAAAAAGAGCCATTTTGGATTTTCACAAATAATGTATGGAATTATATTGTGTGATTAGGTCAAGTTTTCTCGTAGAGGCGACATGTGGCAGCAGAATTTCCATTGGCATTGCCATAAATAAAATGCATGTCTGCCATTTATGCTTTAGAATAATAAGCTGTCATACTTAACACTCTCTGAACAACTCCCACAGCAAACAACTTTTGAGTAGTGTTCTTCTGGTCAGTGTCGACACAGGTGTGTTAGATAAACAAATGAAAGTCCAATGCTAACTCATATGTACATAAGTAAACATATGCAAGTTCAATATCTACAAATGGGGCTAGTAAAATTGATTACTAAAACCAAAATATTAAATTGCCTGTATCTTTGTGAGTTGGCTTGAAGATCTGATGTTTACTAGGACTTATTTTACTCATTTTAACAAGTACTACGAAACCCTAAAGTTCTGAACTGTTTGTTTTTTAACATCCTGTAGAGTGTCAAAGAACTAGTATAGACTCACATTGGTGGGAACACAAAATTAACATCAGGCTTATTGACTTATAGGCCTTCTTGACTTGCTAGTGATAGGAAGGATGGGGTTCATATCCCAGCTGGATGTTCTGAACTTTCCCTAAATGGTTTCCACCCTACCTCAACACAAATATAGGTACATTTCCTCTGAATTCTACCAACCTCTTCCCTTACACACTTGCATGAATATGACACTATATTTACTATAAGTGTTAAGCAATTCTGTATACAATTTTCTTACAACAGAATAAATATTTTCATGTTAATGGCAAATTATACAAAATGTTTGTCAATAACTATTGCAGAGTGATTTTTTAATCACCCTCTATTTTCCAAGAACCATTACCATTATTACTTTCACCAAGTTTGATTGTTATTATTATTAGCACCGCGTCTTACTACCTGTTCGGGTTATACGCACTTACGCTAATGTGTAATGGTAGGGTTATTGTGAGATGAAATGGAGGACCTACAGTTTAACGTGGAATCCGAACCACGGTGGAGGCCTGGCATTCTCCACATTCACAAGATGTCTTGTCAGAGGTGAAGGAAGGGGCAATCAGATAAATCTGTGCCGAGACCGAGGATTGAACCCTGGCCGCCAGCACAGAAGTCTGACACCTTACCCCTAGACCACCAGGTCACCTAAAAGTTAGTTAAGTCCCGACATTCCATGTAGGTGTGTTAAGACTTATGAGCAAGTGCCCTAATTATTCTCTTGCAGGTTTTAACAAGGACCCTTCCTGCCCACATGTCAGTAGACGAAGAATTGTGGGCTCAGTTTGGGCTAGTCTGAAACGCCACGATCGTTCAATTGAATTAAATCAATTGAAGTCAATCACTGTACAATGGCCAGTTTCTTAGACAGAGTATGGTAGGTCAACTGGCCCACAGTTCCCACTATGGCCACAAAAATATGAAAACAAGTCTGGCCTACATCAGGGTTACAAAAACAATGAATATAAATTAAGGTAGACCTATTTTACTGATGTTAAACAAAATTTTTTTTTTCAGTTATCTTTTTATCACCATGTCTTACTACCCATTCGGATCATATACATATGTACTAATTACACTATGTGTTAGGGATGAGGAAGGTTGAATTAAGAGGTAGCACACCAGTTCATTTAAGTGGAGGGAAAGTGTAAAACCTGCTAGATTGATGTCTTGGACAAGGCAGCCACCAACGTGAGTCAAGAAAACATAATTAAATACTGCTAAGACTTTGAATCAAGTCAAGGTCTCCTAGATTTGTAGCAAAATCTCCAAAAGATACTAGCCATGAGGACATGACACGGTGCAAGGTTACAGAAATGTTTTTAGAATGTTGCTAAACCACCTCTAGTCTCATTTACCAACAAAAAATAATTTGTATAGCCAGACTTATCACTATTTTTTCCTACCAAATTCCCTGTGATTTTGGGATAATCCAGAAGGCATTATTATTTCCTTATATTTAATCAACCCTAGAGAAATATATTTATTTTTTCCAAAAATTGACTAATAAGAAATAAATCATTTAATCTGTATTTAAAACAAGCAAAGCTTAAACTTGCAGTAAAATGAACCAAATTCTCATTTATGTTCTAATATTTTATTTAGTTTTGTGTGTAATTTACCGTTTTCCTTGGTTTTATAAACACAGAAGATTTCCTGCGTTTTTTCTATATATAGTAGCCCTGATAACAGTGTACTTACCACCAGTGGATGGGAGCAGATGCGGACACCACTTTTGAAGAATGACTTTACCAATTTTGTCAAGTGGTTTTGCTGGTCCATCGTACAAACAGTTCTGTGAGTGACCAGTTGATGTATCAGTGTTACATTGCCCATACCATATGCAATGGTAATTTTCTGCAACAGCCGGCTGGAAATAATACAACAAAACTATACTATGTAACTCTGGACATGAACAGTGTGTTATCGGCCAGACCAGCGCAACAAGCTACCGGCCGGACCGGTCACAACAGCGCAACAAGCTACCGGCCGGACCGGACACAACAGCGCAACAAGCTACCGGCCGGACCGGACACAACAGCGCAACAAGCTACCGGCCGGACCGGTCACAACAGAGCAACAAGTTACCAGATAGTTTGGTCACAGAGCAACAAGTTACCAGATTAGTTTGGTCACAGAGCAACAAGTTACCAGAGAGTTTGGTCACAGAGCAACAAGTTACCGGATAATTTGGTCACAGAGCAGCAAGTTACCAGATAGTTTGGTCACAAAGCAGCTAGTCAAGGATTTTTCTTGACCTCACAGATCAAAGTCAAAACAAACATTGATTGCAACAGTAATAGAGGATGCTTTCTAAATATTAAGTAGACTTTAGAATCAACATCTCTCCATGCCATGGTTCCATTATTTCCTACAAATACTAAAAGCAATAAAAGGGTGTAACATACTGAACTGTCAATTCTTTGTTCTATTACGTAGGTAAGACAATGAGTCAGTTTTATTCAATAAACTGATTACCAAAATAGAATTTATTAGATTAAAATACATGCACTAGGTATCTAAAGACCAGTAGGGATATTAAAATATGTATTAAATTAAATGTATAAAAGAAACAGACTTCATTGAAATGGTAGAAGAGAAATTAATAAAATAGTGCATGTTATCTATATTTTAATTCATTTTATTCTACAATCCATGTTGAAATATAACACCTAGATTTTAAAAATGAACTTAGGACCTTGGGGTTAGAACAGTAATGTACCACCACTGTACTATTTTCCTTTGCTAAGAGTCATAACTTTCATTTGAAAAATAATTGTGAAGAGCAAATAATCTGTGTCAAATCTTTTTTCAATTTAATATATTTTAACATTAATTTTATCGATATTAGTTAGCAGCAAATTCTTACACTGGTTTTTAAACAGTTCTATAAGCTAAATAAACAATATGGTGCACCAGACAGACTTTTTCTCCCTGTTATCCTAAAATAGAGATTTTAACTAAAAGCTAAAATATGATTTGTGATAAAATAATATAAATTGTTGCATAAACACTCCAAAGCGCATAAATAAAATATGTATCATTACAGAAACAGTGAGAAAAGAGGAATATCTTTGCTCAGCAAATAGTATAACAATCTATTTGTTTTCAAAACGAATCATGAAATAATAATGTATATGCTTATAACTTAGAAACTAATGTTTTTATGAAAATATATTCAAACTACATTTTTAATAGTAAGCCTACAACTATGCGTTGATAAGTTATTTCATATCTCAAATAGTTGCAAAGATATAATCAAAATTGAAAATGTCCTCTTATTTAGTAAGTACACTTCAAATCATTTTCATAGGAAAACCAGCGTTCCCATTTTGTGTGATGTTAAACAATGCCTAGATACAAAATCATCAAAATCTTTAAAACAAGTTTTAAAAATAGATTTTTTTTCTCGGTTTGCTCTTCAGTAAGCTACCCTTAAATTTAAGGTTTGATATCTAATTCCAAAACTCCTTGGAGGATCCCTATGAAAACTCTAAATACCAAGTTCTAGCCTGATCAATAAAATTAATTTGGCTAAGGGCAGAGATAAATACATAGACAGATGGACATACAGGTGGGCATGTGAAACCACTTTCAGTTTCAGGGGGTTATGAAACGTCGACATTTATCAACATCTCGAGTTAGGTTTTTTTGTGGATCACAATAATTCTTTCTTCAGGGGATCAAGAGAAAGTAAAATACATGCTATATACACACAAAAAAAAATATTTAATAGTCATTTTCAGAGACTATGTTTGTCTTTACTTAACTAGTTTTTTTTATCATTTTGACTTTGTAACCAGTTATTTTATCAATGACTCAAATTGATATGACAAATCTACATTTTAAATGGCAAAACTTGTGTTCTCAAAATTAAAACACTGGAGTGCTGGCATAATGTGTGCACAGGAAGAGATGTGCAGAGCTGCACACTATTTTTTTATAGCTAGCAAGCACAAAGAAAGTGAGTAAGGTAACAATGATAGAGCCGTGAATCACATAATAGGTCTGTGAAAGATACCTAACTAATAGCTCAGAACCCTCAACTTTATGAAAATGCATATGGTGAAATTAACTGGAATCTTACTCATGGTGAGCCCCTCATACCCAGACAGCTTTCCACATCATGTTAAGATAATAAACTATTGTAATTTTTTTTATCCACCCTCAGTTTTATTACCTGTTCGGGTTATCAAAATTTAACTATTAAGGGACCATCTCATCACTAAATTATGTGTAACATTATGTTTTTAATTTTTAAGTTTTTATGTATGTAAAATTTACTAACTAAATAAAAGCTTTTAACAAATAATATAGAAGAGTGCCTAGTTTAATGATAATGGACATGGTGTCTACTCAACTTGACCAATGAAATCTCCAACCTTTTCCCTGATTTTCCCTGACTATTTCCTAAAATTCCAGACTAAAAAAGTATGTCACATCCTTCCAACTCTCCCCCTTCATCCCCCCTCGTTTTTCTATTAATCTTTTTTTATGAATAAATGCCAGGCCTCCACCGTGGTTCGGATTCCACGTTAAACTGTAGGTCCTCCATTTTATCTCACAATCACCCTACCAATACACATTAGCGTAAGTGTGTATAACCCGAACAGGTAGTAAGACACGGTGCTAATAATAATAATAATAATAATAATAATAATAATATTTTTTATGAATAATAATAAGAAGTTTTATAAATTGAGTAATATTTTTTAATTTGTATTAAAGTTGTTTACTAGGAATTAAAAATATATTACACAGCTAACAAAAAAATGACATAATTTAATGATTTAATGGTTATCATATTTGACATTGAGTAAAATATAATTTTCTCGGATTTTAATTGTGATTTACCAAATTCCTGACTTATTCCCGGCTAATTCCCGTTTTCCCTGATTTTCCCGGATGGTAGAGACCCTGAATGAATAATATTGTTACCAGTATTTGAAAATATCCAGAAAAATTCCAACTATAACTTAATTGGCACCAAAGTTTATAAGAAAAATGTTAAGTAATATTAATTGGATTTTCTATCAATTTCAATAAAGATTTCAAATAATGTAGAATTGTCTTAGAAGTAAATTTTTCGCACAGATTAGTAAAAAAAACACAGATGATTACTTTTAATGACATAGTTATTGCCACAAGTTTCTCCTTGTTTATATAAGACTCGTGGTGATCCAAGGTGGTGTGCCAGGTGGTCCGTACATGGGAATGAATAGTATGTCACGATTGTATTTGCTCTATCCAATAATCTATCAAAGTTAGAAATTTAAGTTTTCAAAAATATGTAATCAATAATCTAACCTCAAATCATGTTTACTAAACTATCATCCAAAGACTTTCCAATTATCCATTAAAAAAATGTCAATTTTCAAAAATTACCCAATTATAAACAATTCTTTATCTGAGGGTTTCAATCAAAACACGCCAACAGAATTGTTTTCAAGTCATGGGGTACATAAAATGTAACTCATCATAATCTCGAGGTCAAAATTTTTCACAATTACAATCTTCTATCTCATTATTATAAAGTAAAAAGTGAAATAAATCAAAGAGTACAATAATGACAAGCTAACACCACTAAGTTAACTATACTTTTTTTCACAAGTACAGCCCAATTTTCATAGGAAGAGCCGAAATTAAGACTAGTTTGAAAAACACTACTTGAGTCAAACCAGGCCCTGAGGCACAGATACTATTGTAAATTTCAAATGACCAATAAAAGTTTACTAATAATTTTTAAGAAAATGGGTGACATTAGATTTTATATATATTAATTATATTTTATAAATTTGCTGTAGCGTATAAAATAGACTTGCTGGCAATTTATCATAACTATGGTAGGTATTTTCTCTTTACTTTATCTGATGTCCAGTTTTATTTCATTTCAAACTTTAAGAATTGATGTTATTTAGGATATAAATAATGTACAAGGTGTATTTCTAGAGCTATTTGAATAATTTATGTGTATATCTTTTTATTTAAATAAAGATACATTATGATATTAGTCAAAATCCCAAAATGGGACAATTTCAGTCCCCATGGGGGAAAGGTTAATAAATAATGTATTTTAGTAAAATGGTGTGTGTATATTTCCAGTCCCTTCTTTCCTTCCATATATAATTAATAATTTATTACATAATAATGGTTAAAACATATTTAATATGATTTTTTCTGACCATTATGACAATTTGGTCACTCACTGTCTTCACCTTGAAACCCATATGATATCATGGAAATTAAACAAATTAAAAATAAATATCAAAACATACTGGATTGCATTGTCAAAGCACAGTGAACAATAAACAACAGTTTAAAAAGAGAAAACCATGTTAAAAGTGTTTTTTTAATTAATCACACTCGTCCCTGAAGTAAACCACAAAAGGTTGCAAAAATGTAAAACAAACGTCATTTCATTATCACGCGCTGGTAAAGCATCGGAAGAGTCACTCTAGTCTCCATGTTTTTTTTTGTGGTTTATCATCACAATCAATCTACCAATGCGATTTTTCAATTTCTACAGAAAATATCAATTCAGGTAAAATATGTATTTGCCGGGAAAAAAATGTGATTTGGTTTACACGTTTCTATCCGAAAACTAACCGCAAACTGAAACGAGAGCTTAGTGCCTTGTTTTTCCACTTGTCCATAAAATGAATAAATAAAAATATGGTCACGGGCAAACCGGTGAAGTTACCGTCTTGCTTTTAGCATTGCCATATTGTCTATTTACAGATTCCCATAGCAAGTTTATGGAAAAACATACTTTGAGCTTACATTCATTATTAAATTCACTTGGTTTTTCTTTAAAACTATTTCATAATAGCTTTAGTAAAACTAGAGAGTTTTCATAAATATGAAAGAAAAATGCACAGGCCTATTTATTTTGAATAGGTATATTAACAAATAAAACTAAATTAAAAGTAGTTTTAATATAATGAAAATAGAATTTGATAAAAATTATATTCAAAAATAATAGTTCAATGACGATTTTTAAGAATATCCGATTTTACTTTTAATATAGGTATCAGAGATTATAATGGGTCTCAAAAAACTGTTCTTTAAAAATACAGCTCTCGCTAGATAGATTTTATATACTGTAGGCCTATTAAACACATTTTTACTTCCTTTCCAATATTTTGGAGAATGCTTATGTATGATGTCATCAATCATGTTGTCTTAATCCTCCAGACACCTGTATTAACTTTAACGGTCAAAAGAGTTTTTTTATACATTTAAGCAGCTTTTTCTGACTTATTAGAGAAAAAGCAACAGCTTCTGTTGAATAAGACTAATCTAACACACTGCTTATGCATCACATTCCAAATGATTTTTTTTTTTTAAGTTTTTTTGGCTTTCTAATGATTTTGACATGAATTTCCTTTTTTTTTTTTTGCAACCTTTGTTCCAAAATGATTTTTTTCTAAATATAAAAACATGAAATTAAGCTCACCGTTTTTATGTTACTATTCCTGAATATATTGGCATGGCTTTACACAAACTAAGTATTTCACAAGTGTTTAAGATTTTATTGTAAACTTTTGCAATGTAAATAGTTGCCAAACTTTAAAATGTGTAAATTTTAGAATATACAGTAGCCCCATGGCTTCTTTGGTGCTGACTGATAGCTTTGAAAAGTTACCAGACCAAATTATGTATCCCTACGCCGAACCATATGATCTACAAAAACATGTGTTTAGCAGCTGTCACTTCTGGCGGTCAAAATTTAGGTATATACCTAAATGTTGATTGTCAGAAGTCAGCTGTTAGCTGTCAGCTGTCAGTCAGCACCAAAGAAGTCATGGGGATACTGTACCTGTTATTAATGTATAAAAATTATTATATTCTATTTTTTACACTTTGCAAAATAAATAATCTAACACCACTGCTTAAGTATAATATTCCAAATGATTTTTTACATTTTTTGCCTCTTTAATGAGCATGACCTGGTTGTCCTTTCTTGCAACCTTTGTTCAGAAATTATTTATTTTTAATATAATAACATTAAATTCAGCTCTGCCACATATATTTCATTATATCTGAATATATTCTGGATTTAATGCCATGGTAAAACGATTAACCATTGGCGCTTTAGTTTATCTCTATACGCTCAAGTATATTGTCCCATTTTGTGATTTTGACCCTTATAAATAGTATAAAATGTAAAAATATATTAATAAATTATGTCAAAGAAAATAATAAAAATTCTTACAAAAGTTAACAAGTGTTCGATGTAGTAGCCACACAAATATTCAAGTTGCTTCAAATATGTATTTATATTAAAATGATTATGAGCAATAAGCACCTTGTAAAACAACAGCCTATGTTTCATAAAATAAACTACACCAAAGTAATTTTCGTATTGTTTGAAACTACCAAAGTGCAGGAAAGTTAAACCTACCAGAAAAATAAGATTGTGATTCTGCAATTAAAAACACACCTTAGGGGACTTCCATTATAGTAAAAACAGGGTAGAAATTAATATATTCTTGTAGTGACCCCCACCCTCCCCAAAAAAATAGTTTTTTTATACAAACAAAATGTATATGGTTTTAATTATAGTTCAAACAATATCAAAATTAAGGTCTAGTACAAATTAGGGTGCTGTGTTACCATCAAAAGCCCTTCAGATAGCTTCTAGAGGTGTTTAATATTTAGAATTTTTTCTAGCCTTCAGAAGTTAGGGGGTTATGCTACCATAAACACTTTATAGAGCTTCCAGAGGTGTTTAAATAAATAGATTTTTCCTAGCCTCTCCGGTAATTAGGGAGCTAGAGAGGAATAAAATCCTGATAAAAATGGAGCACCACATAAAGCTAAATTAGAGGTGTAGAAACATGATCTCAAAAGTATTTGAAATATAAGGTTCTCTGTACACTGAATATCTTGACAGTCCTTGAACCAGCACATAGAAATAATAAAGCTTTAAATAAAGCATGAGTCAAAAAGGTTAAAATGCTAGTTTATCATAAACTAATGCTAAAATTCTCATTATTAATCCCAACTGTATTAAAGTAGATACAGCAATTTTGTCTTCAAATCATATTCATAATTAGCCCCTAAACCTGATATAGTGTTATTCTAAAGATCGATGATAAAATTAAATTAATATCTATTAAAGACAATGCTAAATTAAATCGAATTAATAAATACATGCTTGCAGTAACCAAAGTTGAAGAATGAACGAAAGCAGATACAGGAGTCAGGGCTGCCTGACTCCCTGTTTATCATTTAGAATTTTTTATAGCCTTCAGCAAGATAGTGTGAGTGCATGTGTGCACACATGCATGTGCACGTACGTGTGTGTGTGTGTATTGGTGTACAGAAATCCATATTTACCTGACTTGAGCCCATATTATATTATTAGCACCGCGTCTTACTACCCGTTCGGGTCATACGCAATTAAGCTATTGTGTAATGGTAGGGTGATGTGAGATGAAATGAAGGACCTATAGTTTAACGTGGAATCCGAACCACGGTGGAGGCCTGGCATTCCTCACATTCACAAGATTGAGATGAAGGAAGGGTTTGGTAATCAGATAAATCTGTGCCGAGACCGAGGATTGAACCCCAGCCGCCAGCACAGAAGTCTGATACCTTACCCCTAGACCACCAGGTCACCATCCCCATATTATAAATGAGAAGAATGATTTTAAAAATTAATGGGAAGATTTATGTAATGGAAGATATATTAGGCTTACTTAATGAATATTTTACACAGACTGATAACATACAGTTCTTGCTAAATAATTTTATTCTATAGTAAACACTCATTCTTCTGAATATGCATCACTTTGTAAATAGATGATCAAGCTAAGTTGTCATAACATATATTTAGAGTAAAAACATATAATTTATTTAAATAAGATTCAAGACATTTCTCTAACCTTGGCAGCCAAATATGACTTTACTTAGCACCGTCTCTTACTACCCATTCAGGTTATACGCTTAAGTACTAATTACACTAATTGGCTAGGAAATGGGAAGGTTGAATATGTAGGAAGTGAACCCGCATTTGTGTGGAGAAAAAATGGAAAACTATTAAGAAAATATTGCCTCAAATTCACCCGAACGAGATTTGAACATCGATCTCCTTGCCCTCGGCAGTCTGGCTCAACACGAAACAAGCATGTTAACCAACTATGCCACCGAGGCGGGTGTGTAGCATTTTCCCTGCTTAGTTACAAAAATGTTTGATTTCTACCCTATTTTCCTCACAACCTTAAATTCACCAACATTTATGGGTTTTCCGTATTCCCCTTACTATGGCCATCCTGTTTATAGTCTGCAGACCAGCCATAGAAGAGTAGTTGGCTAACGCGCTTGTCGTGTTGAGCTCGACTGCTGAGGACGGGGAGATCGAGATTCGAATCTCGGTCAGGTGAACTGGGTGTGGTTTTTTCCTAAATGGTTTTCCACTCTCCCTCCACACAAATGCGGGTTCACTTCCTCTAATTAAACCTTCCCAATTCCTAATCCATTAGCGTAATTAGTACTTAAACAGGGTGTCTACTCAGAGGAACAAACATTCGTTACTTTTTGGTGACCTTTTTTGACCACAAAATACCTTCAGGGGCGTATAGCCCAAACGGTCAGTAAGACTCGGTGCAAAAAAAATTCCTTCGGTAAACGGTCGAAAATTATATTGTACATCGGGCCTGATATTATAATAAAAAAACACCTTGAAGTAGGGCAGAGGTTAGTTCCAAATGCTTCTTACCTTTTCCATGAATTTTCACTCCATTCAACCCACTGTGGCTTATATCAAATTTCGATTTATAAAATGTGCAATAAGCCTTATAATGATCATCTTGAAAAGGGCGCAACCACTGAGTATTTATTTTCTTCAACAGTCAGCCAAAACTCTTTGAACGAACATTTATCAGGCATCTTTTAACAGATTAGCCTAAACTTAACACATAAAATCTTTGAATGCCCCCCCAAAACAATTATGGATTTTTTTCGCAACACGTGATTAAAAAATAATTTAGGCCTAATATTTTATGTGCCCATTAGACAAAAAAAATTATTTTTAAAATTGGTAAATTTCAACTGTTTTGAATGAATGGTCTTTAAAATTAAATGAATTATGTCAAGGATTTAATATTAACACTAATAATATTATTTTTTATTTTATAAAAAATATACCATATTTCATTGCGAAAACTATTGTTATTTGCTGCCAACGTTAATTTGAAATTATAATATACATTTTACACCACCTTCAAATTGCAGTCGGATCACTGAAAGCGTTAAAAATTGATAATTGCCACCAACATCTTGATACAGATCCACAACACAGATGAACGCCCGGTTTCTGTAGAAAATGTCCTGGTATTCACTCGAAAACCATTATTTGTAGACACACACACACAGCATAATGTACTCACACACCCCACGAGACAAGTAGCACCCCAAATTAAAATTTAATACAAGATGGCGAAATTTAACCTTGTCATTGGAATCACAAACAAAACAATTAGGCAACTTCCTACTGGCGCATGCCATCATGTGTAGTGGATAGCGAGCGCTATCTTTGAAGAATTCGCGTTGTTACGATGTGCGGGAAATTCAAACTAAATTATTTTTGTGACTTTATGACCAAAATATTAAAAATTTGTGACTTTTTCGTGACTTGTGACCTTTTTTGTAATTAGTGCCTTTTTCATGACTTTCGTGACCCAGTAGACACCCTGTTAAAGCGTATAACCGGAACGGGTAGTAACACATGGTGCTAAGTATTATTATTATTATTATTATTATTATAGTCT
Source organism: Timema poppense (assembly GCA_902141375.1). Taxonomy (NCBI): domain Eukaryota; kingdom Metazoa; phylum Arthropoda; class Insecta; order Phasmatodea; family Timematidae; genus Timema; species Timema poppense. The sequence continues at coordinate 243,813 of CABFOV010000172.1, read as the reverse complement.
GCAGATACAATGGAACTCAATGCTCTGAAGGGCATAAACAGGGTGGCCATAGTCAGAGAAAATATGGAAAACCTGCAAATGTTGGCGAATTTATGGAAGTGGAGAAAATATGGGAAAGATCAAGGAATTTTGTAATTAATCAGGGAAAACACTATTTGGCTGCCTAGGGTAGGTAGGCCTATATATAATCTGTTGAGCTAAATAAAAAGTAATCATTTCCTACTAATGTGTGTTTTATTGTGTGCTCTCATTGCTTAAAGGTTAATCAATTATTTGAATAGAATGTACAGGCCTACTCTGTTTAATCTGAATGGTAGCAAGTTTACCTTAATTATTTGCACTCTTATAGGCTACCTAAATTAATCAAGGAGGATAAGTTTGCTCTTCTCAGAGTGAACAGCAAATCCACACATAGTTGCTACTAATACAATCAAGACACAGTACATCACATTCTAGGCAAGTCTTTTGAAAGATGATAATACTGAAACATAATTTGTGGATATTTTTATAGCATTGTTGTTCATGGTTTGGTTCCGTCTATCTAACTAGATGGAAAATGTATCACTTGAGAATTGGACATGTTCTTTTTCAATAAGCGATTGCCTGGATTATCTAAAGTAAGTAGCCTATTATATCCAGCACAATAGGCCAAGCATAGTAACATAAATCATATGCAAAATCATCTTTTTTAACTTTAAGTAATGTACATAGCAAGTATTAAGACCTAGACCCCAGCACTGGTTGTAGCTTCCACAGATATGGACCTTAGATGGGTGATATTTTACAAGAACTTGACTGTACTATTGGTTATTATACATGCAAGATCCCAAAACCTGCTCTACAGTCTACATTAACATGACCAATGAAACAAAACTCGGAGCAATGAATTTGTGTTGTTGAGAAGGTCAGATTTACAGAATGGTTCTGAATTGTGTACCTTTATTTACATAGTGAGTTTATCAGAGTTGAAATCGATAGCTAGTACGATATTTAGATTTATTCACAAAAGGGGTTTATAAGACACTAAAAGTTCTTGTTTACGAGTTAGATGCTGCATTGCTAGGTTAGTCAAGATCTCCTCGACAAGTGTGTGACACAGTCTATGGGTCAGGCTATCTTTTTATTATGTTTAGTTCCTAGTTACACGATTTTATGCATGCAACACATGAACTTGAGGGAACATGTGTAATGTCATGCTAGGAACACTGATAAAACACCCTAATTATATTAAACTAGGGTTATACAACCCAATGCTAACCAAGCAGTTAAAGTTATTCTAATATATGACCATTTCAGCTTTAGCAATATTGGTGTACATACAAAGCCCAAATCTATTTGTTAGCGGTGCACCTGTATCCTTTTTTCTTGAGACTACACGTTCTAGTCTAGAAATTTAGAATATTTATTTATTCATCCATCCTTACTTTATATCCTGAGAACTGGACTAACTCATGACCTATGTTACATTGTTTCTCTACCCCTGCTAATTTGCTAGTTTATTCAATTTACAATCTTATTCATTTATTTAGTATTGATTATAGCTCCTAATCTAAGTGTCCCTATTTGCTTATCTTCTGATTTTATCCTACTAGTTGGTCTGTCCCGGGTATTTTACGCCCCCAGTACCCTGCCTCGTCGCTTCCAGATCTAGTAGTCCCTGTATCAGTGCGAGCCTCAGTGAGGGCAATCATCCCCTATGCAACACCTTAGGAGGCACCCTACTGGAAATTTTTCTCCACCTATCTCCAGCTAAGAGACTAGAGATTAAGGAACTGGTATATACTGTGCTTAATTCATTAAATATGTATGCCTATCAAGTTTACTAGAAGTATAAACACCTTGTATCTGTGGGCAGGTGGTATAGTTTGCCGGTGATGCGGAGGTCCAGGGTTTAACCGCAGCCGGGTGTAGTGAGGGTAATCTTTCCTACATAGTTTGCCACTCTCCCTCCAAGTAAATGTGTGCACATTTCTTCCAAATTCTACCTTCATCATTCTTACCTCATTAATTTATCTAAACATGAAGGTCCAGACATGAAATAGACACAGAGCAAAAGCATTTTGGGAATAGTATATTAAAGGAGTATGAAGATTGACAATTTTTGTTGTCATATTACACTATGTAAATTATGTTTCATCAATATTTATTATTTATTATTTAGCACCGCGTCTTACTACCCGTTCGGGTTATACGCTTTAAGTACTAACTAAGCTAATGGATTAGGAATTGGGAAGGTTGAATTAGAGGAAGTGAACCTGCATTTGTGTGGAGGGGAAGTGAAAAACCATTTAGGAAAAACCACCCCCAGTTCACCCGACCGAGATTCGAACCACAATCTCCCCGTCCTAAGCGGTTGAGCTCAACACGACTAGCGTGTTAGTCAACTATGCCACCAAGGCGGGTTTTCATCAATAATTGATGCACATAATTAAAGTATAAACTTTACAATACTCACAAAGAGTGTATATAATTTTAAAATTAACCCAAGGCTCACCAAAACCATACAAAAAGTTTGGCCGTAGTTATCACAAATGGGAACCTTGCAACTTAATTCAAATACATCTGATATTTTAGCTCAAAATAATATATATTTTAGTGAAGAGTAATTAAAAGAGTGTAAAACCCAAAAGGGTGGTAAGGCACAGTGCAAAATAAAATAAAAAATGATAAAAGGGATAGTAACCATTATATAGAGCAGTGTTTTTCAACCTGTGGGTTGCGACCCCCAGGGGGGCCGCAAATGCTTTATAGGGAAGGGGGGGGGTCGTGGTCGCAAGCCAGGTAAAATAAAAAGCAAGTGTAGGTCCTACACTACAATAAAAATACAGCTATTTCAGAGAAAAGTTTATTTTTAAATAAAGGTTCTACAATCTACACTGCATTAAAGATACAACAATAATTTCAGTGAGAAGGCTGTGCCTGTTTATTGTTTAATAATTTGTAGAATCAAGGTTCTATTTTTGAGACGTAAATAACCAAATCATTTTCTAATTGGAGTCTATTTCTCTTCTTAGTTTGTATGTTCACCATTGAAGAGAAAGTTAGTTTACATAGGTAGGAAGTGGCAAATTGCACTAATAATCTCAAAGCTTCCTTTGTCAGCTCTGGATATTCTTTTCTCTTCTTCTAGAAGACATCAATCTTTTGTGAATTAAATTCCATTTTAAGCATGCCATCAGCTGCAACATCTTAAATATTTTCTTTCATCTTCGTGGTCAGCTCAGCCAGTTGTAATGACATATCCAAAAAAAGATTTTGTATCCATCTATGGCCATTGTCAGAGTTCAGTTCTGGAAAGTAACTTAATAATATTTTTTCCAACTCATGCAAGTTCTGTATCATGCAAGGAATGTGAGAACTTACTAATGATTGGTCCTTTGCAATTTCTTCAACAATCTTCTGAACGCAAGGGAAAGACTCATACATCAATTTTTGTAGAGACGTTGACCACAAACTAAGTTTTGTGAGGAATCTTTTGACTTTATCCTTGGCTGTTAGAATATTTTCTTCTTTCCCTTGGAGGCTCTTGTTTGAAATATTTAGGTGGTTAAAAAGATCAGCAAGAAATTCTCATTTTAATAGCCAAACCGGGTCACAAAAGTAATTCGCATATTCAGATTTATGATCTTGTAAGAACAATAACAATTCAGCTTTTAGTCTCAGAACTCGTGTTAATACATTTCCTTTTGATAGCCATCTGACCTCTGTATGATAAAGGAGATTTATATGGAGCGATCCCATGTCTTCACAAATGATTCCTAACAGTCGAGTTTTCAAAGTTTTACCTTTAATAAAGTTCACAACTTTGATCCCCTCTTTCAGTACATCATTCAAATCAGAAGGTAAAACCTTGGCTGCCAGAGCTTACTGATGAAGAAAGCAGTGTGTCCATGAAACATTTGGCCTTATTGATTTTAATTTCACAACAAGCCCGCTTTGATTGCCAGTCATAGCTTTAGCGCCATCGCTACAAATAGAGATACATTTTGTCCAATCAATCTCGTAGCCGCAAGTGCTTTATAAAAACGTGTCATACAAATACTGGCCAGTAGTGTTCGTAGGTAGTGCTTTTCAAAATAAAATGTCTTCATTTATACTTTCATCTGCTTTAAAGCACACAAATACCACAAGTTGAGCACAATCTGCAACATCAGTCGACTCATCAAACTGCAGAGCAAAATGTGGGCAACTGTATGCGGCTTCCCAGCTTTAACGACTCCGTATGCGACTCTGTAGCTAGCTAATAACGCTTTTTCATTGACATTGGATACCTAAAATAAGATAAAAAATATATAACTTTAATAAATATTGATATAATAGTAAAATTCATATTAGAGTTTAATTATTGTAGATGTATTAAATGAAAAATAATTTGGATATTAAAGTTAGATTAATTCTTTGGGTAATATTGAAAAATCTTTATCTTTAGATATGTGTGGAATTTCAAATAGATAAGTATTTCTCAAAACCTTAACAACAAACGATTGAATTTATTGGAATGCCAAATTTTTTATTTTCCTAAATAATTATTAAATTTAAAAAATTAAGATTGCTAAATTTCTTATGAAAGGCCTCACATAATATTGTTTTTAAACAACAAATAATACTAGTTTATTACCTGAATCATAGTAGTTTGCTGATGGTTAAAGATTTTCAGCTTCTGTTCGAAGAAATGTAACAGTTTATCAGCATCCTTGTTATGTTTAGTTGATGGCTTCATACTTTCACGTGATAATACTTCACCAAAAATTACACATCGAGGTTTATTGTTCATGACAGTAAAACCATATTTCAAATAATTATCATAGTCTTTTTTTTTTAGTTTTGACTCACTTCCACTACTACCACTTGTACTAGACATGGAGGGCTGTGCAGATCTTTTTAGAAATTTATCCATTACGACCGTACACACTGGTGTACTCTGACCACTGACAAAGGACTGTTCCTATACGGCCGCTGGCTGTTGACCTTCAACAATCTGTGCGCGCACTCCCCCTCCCCGCCCAACAGCGCCAAATATGTCTTATTTGAAATCACTGATATAATTTTATTATGCCCAGGGGGTCACTAGAACTTTTTACTTGTAAAGGGGTCACATATTCAAGAAGGTTGAAAAACACTGATATTGCAAATATTTATTTTATAACCAAAATACAGTACCAATATTTTGTTTCCAATTTAAAAACAAATTTATAAAGAAAATCATAAAATATTTTTTCATAGTTAGCTTGTTTCAACAAAATAGTAAAATTACCTACCTTAGAAACAGGATATTTGCTGGCAATATTGATTTTTTAAAAAGGGCTGATATAATATAATGAGCTAGAGCAGTGGTTCCCAACCTTTTTCAAACTGCGTACCCCCAGCTGGCTTGGTTCCTTTCCGTGTACCCCCTATCCATTACAGATTCGGAAAATTTCTCCAAAAAAGGTATATGTTGAATTAAAATAAATTGTCTATTTTTTCATTATATAATTTTTTATTTTTAAAGTAAGCAAACAAATTAACACAAAGATTGTAAGAATGAAAAGTTAATGTTATATTTGGGACTGGATAGAGTTACATAGTTTTGAAAAATTAGGCTCAAAAGAGGATAAATACAATCTCAAATCCAAAGCAGCATCTAATTTGATTCTATATTTATTTTTTATATAATTATACAAAGAAAATGCCCGCTCAACAAGCTCTGTGCTAGCAAAGGGCAACAAAACCATTATGGCTTTTCTAGTAAGTTCATTGTATTTGTTACCACGACGAGTCCAAAAGATGACTAGGTTCACCATTCCAACATTGAAGAGGTTCTTCAGAGTGGTATCTGATGCGAGCTCTAGCAACTTCTTTTCAGGAATCGACAATGAAGCCGGTTCAAAATACTCTTCTTTGAAAGGATTAGACATCCACCGATCTCCCATTTCCGGCTTTGAAAAATAATTTTAAAACGAGGATTTTAATTCTTCCAGGTGCTCAATTATCTTATCACCGAGTTAAATTTAGCTCTGCTTGTGACAAGAAATCGTGAAGCATTTCGAACACTTCAGGCTGTCCTTTTTTAATGTGCTTTGCCCAAAAATCTAATTTTTTTCCATGGATTCAATTTTGTCGACAACTTGAAAAATGTTACAATTTTTTCAAGTGAAATATAGAGTTTATTAATCTGGTGGAAAATGTCACTCAGGTATGCAAGGCTTTGTAACCATTCAAAAGTATGAATCCTGGATCCAATATTTTTAAAAGGATGCTCTTCCAAAAAAAGGGCTACCTCGTGTCGAAGTTCAAACAGCCGCGTCAGGACTTTACCCCATGACAACCACCTAACTTCGGTGTGCAAAAGCAAAGTGTTGTGAATGATGTCCATGTCTTCACACAGTAATTTAAATAACCTGGAGTCGGTAGGATTTGCCTTGATAAAGTTGACAACTTTGACCGCTTCATCAAGAACGTTTTTCAAATCTGGAGGCAAAGGTTTCGACGCGAGGCTGTCTGTGAATACAGCAGTGCGTCCATTTCATTTTTGAGGCGACTTCTGCCACGCGTGCACAAAGACCTGAGTAGCAACCTTTCATGGATTTTCCTCCATTTGTGGTGAACCCAATGCATTTTGACCATTGAATTCCTTTTTCAACAAAATAGTGATAAATTGCTTCTAATACGTCTTTACCAATCGTATCGGCCCTTCAATGGGTGACAAATAAGGATATTCTCTTCGAATTCTAAGTCTTTCAAGTACTTAACAATTACAAGTAGCACAGAATATTGTGCAACGTCGGTACTTTTGTCAACTTGAATAGAAAAAAAATCACAATCTTTGACGTGACTTATGATTGTGCTCTCAACATCGTCTGACATGTCCCGTATTCTTCGAGACACCGTGTTATTTGAGATAGGTATTAAACTCATTTTATGAGCACTTTCCTCTCCAAGCATGCATCTGACAGCATCTTTGAGGCACGGTGAAATTAAATTTTCACCAATGGTGTGGTTTTTACCTCGTCTCGCAATACAATAGCTAATGTAGTAGGAGGCCTCGGTGGCTTTGAATTAATCACTTTTGGTGGATTCAAAATATGTTTTAACGTTTACAGAACTCTGAAGTTCCAACCGCCGAAAAAACGTGGCATCTTTATCTTTGCGCTCGGGATGTTTGATATGTAAATGGCGTATGAGCAAAGAAGGCTTCATTGAACCATTGCTTAATACTTGCCCACATACAACACAGAGGGGATTAGGGCAATCCTCTTCTCCTATACATGAAAACCCGTAGTTAATGTAGCTGTCCAAGTATCTTCTTTTTTTGGTTATTATTCCCTCTGAAGAAGAATAAGAAGAAACTGCAGTTTGTTTACTCACATGCTCTGGCACTGGTTCTTGTATCTGTTGTAGTGTCGTATTGTTAGTCCAATCAGTGTCGAATGATGTGCACGGCACTTCATTTAGTGTTTCAGTCAACTTCCGCTTCCTCACAGATCCAGTTTTTAGCCACTGATCCATAGCATGAATCACGCAATTAGTAGGTAGTTGGTAAAAAAATTGACATATGATTGTAGCAATAACATGCATACGACTCAATACAAACACCCACAGCAAAAGTTAAACACAACACTAATTTATTCTTTGTTTTTATGCACAACCTGGCACGCGTCAACTATCAAATCTATAAGACCAAGGAAGGCTGAGCCGCGAGTAAAGAAAGCGCCAATCCTGAGCGGTGGGATGTTGGCGAGGTGTTGGGTGCGGGTAGGAAGAAGGAAGGCCGATCCTTCCAGCGGACGCAACCCCTTGACCCTTCTCAGCGGCGTGGGAGGGAGGAGGCAAGGCCAATCCTTCCAGCAGACTCAACCCTTCTTTCATAGAAGATTTTATTGATATGGAGGCCAATATTACAAATGACAATATTAGTAAAAACTTCTACCTACATTTTAAAATTATTTTTCATTTTTTTAATTCTTATTTTTTGCTGGTGGCCGCCATTACCGTTTTCTTTTCACATACCCCCTAACGGCCTCTCGCATACCCCGTGGGGTACACGTACCTCCGGTTGGGAACCGCTGAGCTGGAGAATACCTTAAAGCAATCCCCCAAACTAAAATTTATCATTTTATAAGGCAGAAAAAACCGTCTATAACAATCTAATTTATGAATCAAATAGCCATAAGCTATTATTTATGCTTTTTAGTGAGGATTACTCCATCTAGATATCATATTCTGAAAATTGAAAAATGACACCTGGAAACAGGAATCGAACCCGGCACCTTTGGCTTAGTACACCAATGCTCTTACCACAGAGCTATCCAGAATTCGTCGTACCCAAGGTCATTCTTCAATCATATTTTATTTAAGGCACGTCCATCATAGACTCTGCTGTTGTAGAAAACACACATGTTCAATCTTTCCAGCAATTAGGAGGGTGCTGTAATGATATGGAATTATACATCCCAATAATTTACTATTCACATCTATATTCAAAATTATGATATTTTAAATGAGACCAGATAGTAAGATTTATTTGTGTTAAGTTCTTAAGTTACAAAATATGGCGACATCCTCCTACGTCTGTTTAAAAAAAAAACAGTTTTGTGAACAGAAACGCACCTAGATAACCACACCTTTTTTCTTTTATGAAGAGTCAAGAAGGAAATATCGCTTGATATACCCCTTCAGGGTATGCATCTCTTCACTTTCCTTCCAGACAAGGAGCCGTGTAGGTTGAGTCTATGACATCTTAATCTGTGTTCTAAATCTCACGTGTCTGGAATTATTACGCATATAACGCAATAGTCGGGCTTTAATTAAAATCTACAACGTGTTAAATAACTAGCAAAAAACTGTACATCTACTTAAAATTAAAATAAACTATAAAACACCAGAACTTTTTAATTAATAAAATAAGATATCCCTTTTTAATTATTATAATACAGAACAAAAGGAAGATATTATTATGATTATGAAGGTACTTTATGGAGGTGCTTTATGAAGATGCTTGATGAAGATGATTAATTTTGATAGACTTGGAAGGTTAGCTTAAGTTAGAATGAATAAGATTGTAACTATCAACACACAAAATACGTTGATCAAATATACTATCACCCTTAATTGTTCTTGATTAACTTGGCAAAAGATACACAATTGAGCAACTTTGCAAGGAAATAACTAAGCATAGTTGTGTTTATCAATTTTTTTTATTTTAACTGAATTTTAATAGATTATTATTATTATCAGCAATGCGTCTTACTACCCATTCAGGTTACATGCACTTACGCTAATGTCTAATGGTAGGGTGATTCTAGAGATGAAATGGAGGACCTACAGTTTAACGTGGAATCTGAACCACGGTGAAGGCCTGGCATTCCACACATTCACAAGTTGTGAAATTTTAATAGACTTTGAAGGTTAGGTTAAGGGGGTCACCTATGTAAGCGATAAACTGACATACTGACATTCATTTCTAACACAATATTTAATCAACGATGAGTTTAAAAAAGATATCGTTTACACGAAAATTAAATTAAATTATTCCAACATGGCGGTTTTTCCTTATTACCCTTATATTTTGAGTTTTATTAATAGAAAAACAATTTATTGTGTGTGAGCATATTTGAGGAGCTAGGAAACTAGAAACGATTAATAAGGGCCCTATATTTAACCTTTCCTTAACTAACATATTGATTTTTTATTGGCTCAAAATATTACATTTTAAGACATTTGAAAATTATTTTTGTAGTTTGAGTCAAAGCTGTTATTTTGCTACCAGATAGTTTCACCACCAGACCATTCACTTGGTTGGAAGAGAGGCAAAGAAGAAAATGATTAGCATTTTCCTCTATAATATGTGCATGTGCTCTCTTAGTGAGCATTTACTTGTGTTGGGATAGCCTGGAACAAATATGCCTCCCTCTTGTGCACATGTATTCCTGGCGTAATGGCTTATAATTAACTAACAATCAAACACTGTATCAGTAAAAAAAATTCCAATCAATTTGACTTCAATGAAGTCTTTATTTTTTATTCTTTTAGTTTCAAAATGATTGTAGCATTTAAATGGGTTTGTTTATATGGGGACCTCTATGCAAGTATTAAATTAGTTTTAAGTCAGGTACTAAGCTGTAATATCGGAAGAAATTCTGATGCTACATTCCAAATTTTAGAAAAAATAGTAATTAAATTGGTCAACTTACATTTTGTCAAAAATTTCTTATACTCTTCACATATATGTTTACCTTATTCTAATTACCTCATAATTCAAAATGAAAATTAATAAAAAAATTAATTTACTAGTACCTCTATATATAGCACAAACAAATTTTTTAAATTTAAATTAAAATTCTTCAATTTGTGGATGGATAGTGAAAAAAAGAATTTCTACTTATAGGGCAAGTTCAGAAATTTGTTTTCATACCTCCCCATATTGGAGTTTTTAACATTTACACAATTAAAAAAACTCTGCAGGTAGATTTAACCCTATCTAAATTGTTTTAGCATTTATGTTATATGCCTATGTACTAAAAACATTAATAAGTTAGAGATTAAGAAGAGTTCATTGAGAGGAAGTGTACCCATTTTTGCATTAAGGAAAAGTGGAAAACCATTTAGGAAAAACTTCAGTAGATCCGAATGGCATCAAACCCCAATCTCCCTGTATTCAATAGTCTAGTCTATTACTAAGAGTAGCACCATGCAGACACTGAAGTATGAATCTAAGGTATTGTAATAGGCCTACTTGTTAGCACCTGGAGAAATTATATGTCAACATTTCTTTCAGTTGAAAAATAACCATAACAATACAACTATTTTATTTTATGCATTAAACAGCAGAACACCTGCACCAACATCATAATGATCAGTTTAGTGGGATTTTTGCGGCATCAACATTCAAATTTTAATAAAAACCGGCATCATAAATTGTTATTAAATTTTCCTCAACTTCCATCTCTTTGAATATGAACTCATTTGATATTATTCCCATTTCGGATTAATTTAAGTGTAAAAAACCTTAAATATTTTAATTACAATCAGTCTCCAAAACTTACACTGAAAAATGGTACATTTTAACACTTATTTGGAGATAATTTCCTATTTCATAATAATTAAAATTTCCCACCATTAATATAATTCAAGTTAATGAATAATTTAAGAATAAAAAACACATTACATTCACATTTGTTAGGAAATCTTCTCACACTCCTGGATGATCATTTATTTATTTTTTATATTGTTTACAGGTCAAATTCACAAAATGGGACAATTTGCTGAGTAAAAGGAGAAATTAAAGTATCAATAAGCAACCTTCTTACCATGGAATTAAATCCAGAATATATTCAGGAATAGTGAAATATATGTAGCCAAGCTTAATTTTTTGTTTTTTAGTTTAAAAAACAAATTCTGAACAAGGGGTTATAAAATAACTCTGTCATGCTCATTAAAGAAACTAAAAAACACAAGATTTTATGGAATGTTATACAAAACGAGTGTATCTATTAGGTGTATTTATTTTCTATGCATAAAAGATATAAGATATTAAATTAAAAATAATAATAATAACAGGTATATTCTAAAATTTACACTACTTTTCAAGTTTTGTAGCTATATATTTTGCAAAAGTTTTATATAAAATCTTCAACACACCAATGAGAAACATTTGCACCATGGAATTAAATACATATTGTATCCAGGAATTGTGAAATATATGTAGCTGAGCTGAATTTTGTGTCTAGATTTTTTTTAATCTTAAAAGTTATGTTGCAAAAAATAACAATTCGGTCACTCGTCAAAAGTTTTAATTTTGCCTATTATTAATTATTTATTCTAAAGGAAAACCTAATGCATTTAATAATGTATATAATTTCAAAATATCTTTTTTCTTTAACCTGCTACATGAACTTGTTAATGAACAATTCGGTCATGCTAAAATTAAGCAAATAATGTGGACCAAATTGTCCATTTTAGACATTGTGTAAACTAGATTCAAAACAAGGCCCTACACTATAGTTTCAGTTTGAGAATAGTTGTCAGATTATTATTATTATTATTATTATTAGCACTGCATCTTACTACCCGTTCGGGTTATACGCACTTACGCTAATGTGTAATGGTAGGGTGATTGTGAGATGAAATGGAGGACCTACAGTTTAACGTGAAATCTGAACCACGGTGGAGGCCTGACATTCCCCACATTCACAATATATCTTGTTAGAGGTGAAGGAAGGGTTTGGTAATCAGATAAATCTGTGCCGGGACCAAGGATTGAACCCCGGCCGCCAGCCCAGAAGTCTGACACCTTACTCCTAGACCGCCAGGTCACCTACTAGTTGTCAGATTGATACGTGTGTTTAAGATCTCATTTTTCACCACACTATAATAAGTCTGAGTAATCAAAGTGACCGAATTGTCATAATTAAGGTACTCAACATTTATTACCTGCATTAATGGTCTTTTCTGTGTTAATTAAAAAAAAAAGATGGTATTTATATCACAAATTTGTAAACAACCAACATGGCAACTTCAGTGACAATATCTGGCTAAACGAGTGTGGTCTTATTGTAATGCCATCCATTTTACATTTTTGACACCTTTTATGATGTACTTCAGGGACAATTCTTATTAATTAAAAACCACAGTTTTAATATTTTTTTTCTGTTTTTAAACTATCATTTATTGTTTAGTATATTATTTTATTGACAATGAAATCCAAAATTTGTTTATTATTTGTTTGTTTTCCATAGATCATGTGTTTGAAGGTAGGGACAGTGACCAAATTGTCATTTTGGTCGGATCTTTTTAAATAGTTTGTAGATATTATGTGGTAAAAAAAATTTATAGAAAGAAGGAATAGAAACCCAACATGTGACTTAAAAAAAATATGATTTTCCCCACTAAGGGGACTTAAATTGTCCCATTTGTAAATTTGACCCTTATAATGATGCTATTTTGTTCATTGTCCCCCCACCCCTATTGTAAATACTTGTAAAACAGAATATTCTCTTTCTCCCCCTCCCTCTTTCCCCCTCCTTTCTGAAGCCTAATAAAAGCATCATGCAACCAAAGGAAAGAAAAAATATTCCGGAACGATTTATTTTGAACCATATACCTGGAAGAAAGCTCCCTTCTTCACTCTAATTGCAACCTTACTATAAAACAGTCTGCGAAACATTACCATCCCATTTTACACTAGACTTCCAACCTTACTGTGAAATGGTCTGTGATATGTTACTCTCTAATTCTTGTTCGATCCATAAACTTACAATAGAAGGGTCCAAGAAAAATCAATCTCTTTAATTTTCACTTGGTCCACAATCTTACAGAAGAACAGTCTGTGACATGCTAATTTATCAGCTTTAAGCTGTAGTAAAATAAAAATATAATTTTAGGTCAAATGTTCTTATGGTTTAGTAAAGATAAGTTTATTCAAAAGAACTGTATTAACATATAAATAATATTAAAACCTGACCTCTGTCATCATCACGCTGGGTTCCCAAAGAAGATTCATACACGTCACTCCACAGCTCGACTAACTCCCAACAACTCCCTCCCCTCTCCCATTGGAGTCATCTTAACAAAGTGGCACTCAACGTTGGGTCTAACTACAAATACTGGTACACCCCTTTCCAAGAAGATTCTTACAAGTGACTCCACAGATCTGCAATAACACTCAACAACTCCTCCAAAAGTTTCTCCTTACAACGTGACTCCCCAACAAGTGGCTTGACAACAACTCACACTACCCCAAAAAATAATCTTACAAGTGGTTTTGACAATGCGGGGCTCCCAACACAAGATCCCGAAAGACAGCTCTACTACAAGCTTTAAGATTTCTGAAATTTACCGCGCAATAAAATTATTACTACTAATTCTAATAATAAGTGTATAATAAAGTGTTATGATGTGAATCATCTGAGAACCTTGAATATGAAACATGTTTGTCATTGGGAGCGTTTTCACAAATGTCCAGCTGATATTGCTGTTTGTGACCCAAGTATTTTTGAGCTCCTGATATTGTGGCTGGTTACAAGTGTTTATGATACCAAAACTCTACCCCAACCACCATTTTTATTGATGAAAGACAACTCTTCATTTTTAGGCCCCATCTTGGTCAGAAACACTTGATACCAAGACATAACCAATTGATTATGTTGTTTTGCGAACTGAGAGTGTGAAGTTGTGTTACAAAGTTGCAAAGTCCCGTTTCAGAAACCTTTTAACTAAACAAGTGTATATGTAACTTATGCCTTTTGAAAATGTGTTACATTTCTAATAAGGTGTTAATTGAAACATTTATATTTCTAATGGTGTCCTTAGCATTTAAGCCGGTGCTATACATCCTAAATTATATCTACAGTGGTAGTGTAGTTGACGGATAGTAAGAGTTTCTATATTGCAAAA
>CABFOV010000172.1:183755-229251 GCA_902141375.1 Timema poppense | reverse complement strand
GTGGGGGGGGTGGGCGGGGGGGTTCACTTAGAATTTCACCTAGTTTCCTCCATTTCTCTAGTTTGACACCAGAAAGTTTATATTCGTAGGCCTTAAACTATGAATTACAATGTTGCTAGTGGTAGTGAAATGGGCAACAATATACTGGCCAACAAGGAAACGCGTAAATATCAAATCTAGGCCAGCGGTTCCCAAACTGAACTGAGGTTCGCAATATCTTCCAAGGGGTTCGCCAAAATATTTATGTAATGGTGGATTTTTTCAGCACTTTGTAAGGAAATGAAAAGCATTAACAACTATTTATTGTCTAACACTGAAGTCAGGTAATTATCTTGGGGTAGAACTCTAACAAGAGTGTTTGAACTTAAACACTCACTAAGTTCTAGTTTTTCTTACTACCCATCTATTTCACAAAGCAAGGCTTTGGTCTATATGGCAGAAATTTTCTCAAAAATAAACAGCTTAAACCTATCTCTTCAGCGGTTGGATATTAACGTTTTTACTGTGCAAGACCGTATCAAATGGTTCATAATAAAAATTGGGAAACTTGTTTTACAGAGTGCTTTGATACCCTTCACAACATTATGGTAGAAAATCAGCTTTCTTTGGACGAAAACGTTAATAACATGGTTATAGAACACTTGAAGGGACTTGGAAAAAACTTGAGCAAATATTTCCCAGCAACATCCAATAATAGCAATTGTATTCACAATCCCCTGAAAGAGACAACAGTTTTAGAATCCTCCAAATTAAGTGTGAGTCAAAAAGAGCAACTCCTTGAAATTTCCACTGATTATGAATTAAATAAAAGCTATAAATCTCTAATTAAATGGTAAATGGTTACATTTAAAGGAGGAGTTCCCAGTGATGGCGAATAAAGGTATTACAAGTTTGGTACCATTTTATTTTACGTATTTGAGCAAGAAATCTTTTTCTTTATATACCTATTTAAAAAATTAAATACAGAAACAGGCTCAGTACTTGAAGTGATTAAACTTTATTCATCATATGTGGTCCCTTACTTTGAAGCTTTGTTCCATCCAAAGCAAGCGCACCTTACTAAGTCACATGAAAAGGTGAGTAGCTGTTAAAACTTTTATACAATTTTGAAACTTAGATTGGCATGGGATTTTGTGATTAAAGAAGGCTATTTCAGTTATGTAAAAGCAGCAATTTCCAGTACAACTTTAAAAAAAACATGTGAACTGTAAGTTAGTAATATTGTGACACTAAAGATAAGAAAATGTTACTACAGTACTTTGCATATTTAATTACAATTTTAATTTTTTAAATAAATGTATACATGATGTCTACTCAACTTAACCAATAAAATCCCGACCTTTACCTCGAATTCCCCTGATCGTTTCCTAAAATTCCTGAATAAAAGTATGTCACATTCTTCTAACTCGTACCCCCACCCTCATTTTTATATTAATCTTTTTTTATGGCTACTAATAAGTTTTAAAATTTAAATAAGCTTTCTTATTTAATTTGTATTAACAATGTTTACTAGGAATTAAAAATACATTACACAGCTAGAAAAAATGACAGTTTGAATCGCATTATAACGTACTGATTTAATGATTATTGTATTTCATATTTTCAGAAAAACAACAGTTTTCTGGATTTTTAATGTA
This sequence comes from Timema poppense, assembly GCA_902141375.1. Lineage (NCBI taxonomy): Eukaryota > Metazoa > Arthropoda > Insecta > Phasmatodea > Timematidae > Timema > Timema poppense. Next base: position 227,614 of record CABFOV010000172.1, on the reverse strand, counting down.
ATTTACCAAATTCCATACTTATTCGAGTTTCTTCCCAAACACTTCAAATTCCCAGCTAATTCCCATTTTCCCTGATTTTATCGAATGGTAAACACCCTGTATATAGTTATTTGAACTTTTACTTAAGTGGTTTCAATATTATTCCTTATATTTGGTGAGGTATTTCAGAGTATCTACCTGAGCTAAAGTAAGTTAATTTAAAGATATTAAACAATTTTATTACAATTAATAGCTTAATTTCATAAAAATTTGGTATAAAATTAAGTGAGTGGCTGTGGATATTTATCAGGGGGTTCATGCAATTCAGATGTTTGTGAAAGGGGTTCGCGAGTCAAGAAAAATTGGAAACCACTGATCAAGGCCATAGCCTACTTTGTTGCATAGCAATGCTTTCATCCATATTGATTCACTCTGAATTTAAAATATATTTGTGCTGTTGGCATCATACAGCCACAACTGTGTCTCCAGTGGCTGTGATATCAATGATAGCTTTTAGTAGTAGTCAATGATATTCACACGCCCATAATAGACTGCCTTAAAATATGAGTGATGAATGACCCTGAGCACAGAACAAACCCTGGATAGTTCAACGGTTGAGCAATGGTACACTAAGCCAAAGGTCTCGGGTTTGATTTTAGTTTTCAGGTGTCAATTTTTGATTTATTCGATTAATTTAATTATAATTGTTTATGTTAAGATTACTTACCAGTTAAAATGCATCCAGAAACTTTTTGGGTTTGCTTTTTATGATTCCATTTTTATGAAGTGTTACTTAACTCTATAGTTACCTGGATAAAATAAATCCAAAGAGGGGCAATTTAATTATAAGAGGGTGGAGGGGGTAGCCTCAATTCAGATACCAATGATATCAACTAAGGCATTTTATACTTTTTTAACCAGTAATTATTGTTTGTCTATCACATAGATTCCTGAGATCATGTGAACCACCAGTGGTTCTAAGACCATGTTACTGACTATATTGACCATAATGCATCATAATTTCAAGTTTGGTTAAACGTTATAATTGAATACAACCAAGCTAGCTGTAAACCTGTTGATTGGAATTTGTGTGGGTTATCCGACAGTTAACAGCAAGCATTCCTCTTTACCTAGAGGTAAGTTTTGAACTTTTCTTTGCTATCGTTCCTTGTATGTGGGGACCAGTGGGGAAGAGGAGGGGAGTGAAGGAGTACAAAGAAGAGTAGCAGTTACAAAGTAGGGCTACAACATAGCCGTTGGAATTTAAAGATGTGTGGCCTGACAGCAATCAATACTTTCCCACCGACCAATGTGGCCACCTTAAGTTGGATTCACACATGAAGCTAGGCTACACTATGCTATGCCATGCTATACTATGTTTTAAGATCGCTGGTCAAGTATTTAAATGAACCAGTTCACACATCAAGCTATGATGTGTTGTTATGCTGCGGTATGCTAGTGAAATTGCGAACAGGTGCTTTTTAAATCTTTTTAAATGTTTTGTGCTGTGCATGCGCACAATGGACAGTTACCTACCTCTTTCTATCTAATCACACATAATCAGTGTGGCTGTGAAATGTGAGCTATTTTGAAGAGTATGTATGTGGGTTTATTTTGAATATTGTGTTGTGTTGTTGGATAATCATTCCAGAAAATTGTTAAATTCACCTAAAGAAAACCTCTTACATCATATACCATGTACCCTCAACCATTTAGTTTCGTCATCTACCACTGCTGCTAGCAACAACAACCCTTCCTATTCCTCACTATGACTTCCAGAATAATCTAAAAAGCACTTTAGATTATCACTGATACACTTTAAATTGCAAAAGGCCATGTGGCCTCTCAGACCCAAAATACTCTACTTAACCTTTCAAAGAATAGTTTAGTACAGTTCAATGTGTGAAACAAAAGAGAAAAAATGTTGCACAGCTTAGTGTAGCATAGCATAGTGTAGCTTTGTGTGTGGATCCAGCATTAAGCTTGGTGGCTTAGTTTTTTTATTATTAACATAAAAATATAAATAATATGATTAAATGTAGTAAAGTTTTAGTGTATTAGGTTTTTTAAGTTCACAATTCTTTGCCTTTTGTTTTTAATCAATTTTGTTGTTTAGTTAATTGAGTTTATCTAAAAGGGGATAACCTCAATGAGGTTCTGTGTGAAAGATTTATTAATGTTAATTCACTAAAAGATCTACAATCTAGACTATTTTGGTTAAAGGTAATTTGAAATGAGAACATCCATTTGCAAGTTTTTATTTTACTATGGAAAAAAGTAAGATGGTCAAGGTGTGGTTGATTCAGACGTTTAGCATTGGTCGATACCGTGTCAAACAAATTAGTGGAGCAAATATGTTCTAATTTGGGAATGGGAATTAGATTTAGTCTTTGTATATGGATTGGCGAGATTTTCTGTGTCTAATATTAATTAATAAAGACTTATGTAAAAAAATACTTTATAAAAGGAATCATTAGCATTCTTGAACTGGATAGTCAAAACCCTCTGAAATAGCTATTTTTAATTTGTTCATCGATCCACACTATGTATGGTTTGTTTAAATTCAGCCTTAGTTCTGGTTTAAGATAAGAGCAATATGTCTTGATAAATATTAAGAGCCATCACGTAAGAATAGCGTAAAAATCCTTATTTGTGAAAGTTTCAATTGGCAATGCTTGTCATTAGTTGTCCTATGAATAATCTATTTTTTTTTTTAATACAATCGATTAGTCCTGAAAATATATAATTTTTAGTCATTCCGTGTAGAATATAGGGTTCATCTTCAAAAGGTTTGTCAAAGAGATAACCAAGGGTGTGGTAACCTTGGTCTCAATATTTATGAGTATAGGTTCAGTTAAAAACCTAAACATAATTACTGAAATAAACCTTACTCTAAATTTTAAGATAACTTAACTCTATTGCATAATTACCTGTAAGAAGAATGCGACATTTATCAGAAAAGAAATTACGAGCCAATTTTTTCTCGGGTCACCCATCATACATGAAGTTGTCAAAGATTGGCCTCGAAATAGGCCTAAACAGTTAAATAGATTAGGTATATCAATAGAAATAATTTGAAGACTCAAAGCCTTCAACAGTAGGTACTACGAAAACTGATACAAGTGAATCATTGATAATAATGACACAAATAACGACGTAATCTTAACGAAAGGAATTTCAAGAATGACATACGATATACGATCTACTTTAAACGTAATACTTCAAGCTGTAAGATGACACAAAAAAACATAGATAATAAAGAATTACACACTGTCAAGGTGTGATTAGGGTATGGCAAGCAAGATAGAATATAATGGAATAAGTAGCGCGTTCTAGCAAATAGTTTCAAAACTAAGTTACTTTATGTATCCACCATTTCTGAAAGCAGTTCAAGCAGGCAAAATAAATATGAATGTGTTGAATATATTTTAGGATCTTCTTTTATAAAATAATTTAAGCTTTATGTTGATATTATAATAAATAAATAAGGTTTATCTACTACCGTGAAGAGATATATCACAACTAATTATTTTGACAAATTATGTACTCTTTGGTTTATATTTCCCTGACTATCCCTCATAAAACATGACAAAATTTAAGGCAAAAATCATATTTATGCGGAAGTGTATCTAATGGCTTATTGTGCATATCACATAGTGAACAAGCAATTAAAACACAATATTTTCAATAATGATATTTAAAATCAATAAATAATGCACATCACAAAAAAAGTATTTAAATTGAACTTCTAACTCGTTATACAGGGACTTAAAAATAGACGGACCTTGTATCAGCCAATGAGAATTGTAGTAAAGGCTCTAGACAATTAAACATCAGTCTACGTAGAAAACGAAAAATAGCTCATGTATTTTATGTTTGAAATAGCTTATGGATGTTTCATAAAGCTACGAATCTACCATTTATAAGAGAATCCACTTCTAAATTGCAATAAATGAGAAAATTATGTTTTATAAAGCATCAAATAAACACGTGTGTGTGCCCATGTGGAAAAATCATATATATTCAAAACTGGGCCAAATACACCCAGATTTGGGACAAATTTGGCATTTTTCCACATAGGTAATTACAATTTAAATTTTACCATTTACAACTATTTTTTTACAAGTAGGCCTAATATTATAGCTAGGTATATAAAAAGTTGTAAATGGTAATCTATACGTATCTTTATGAAACCAAATTATTATTATAGTTTGGTTTAATAAAGATACTTGTAGATTATAAACACATGTAAATCAAAGAGTATTTTCTACGAGTTTCAACTAATTGGTGAAATACATTACAAAAGCAATTTTAATCGAATATTTGTACATAACTAGCTGTTCAAGATATTACTTTAATGAACAGCTCACCTTTGTTCACATTTTAAGTAACATGTACATTATATTTATAGACGTACGATGAAGATGTAAACAGATTATTATTGAGGTTAATATATAAGACTATTATTGAGGTTAGGAGACGGCCACGTATGAACTCTCTCGAATGAATTCAATGAAAACTGAGAAACTATTACCAAAAAAACCCATCATTACTGTAAAAAATAAATCAGCCACTGCCTTAGTTCAGGGACAATTAAATTAGGCAGTACCCTACAGTAATGTTGAGTCACAAGAACTAAGAAAATAAATATAACATACCTCATTACGTGATTTTATTTATTAATTCTAAATTAGGAAGCTCTTAACAAACGGTTGTATGTGCATACATTTTGTAAATAACTGATATTTTAATTTCAACTGAACCTAAAGAAAAACATTTTAAAACTGTGTGTGTACTTTTTGTTGCTGTAACAATGGGGAATAGATAGTATCTATTAATATTTCATTTTAAATAAAACAGCTGACTTGTAAATACTTTGTAGGCTACATTTATAAGTTCATTTTTTATTTGTGAAACTGTTTAAATTTACAATTGTAAAAGATTCTTTTTGAACTTGTTTATTTGTAAATTGTAACGTTGTAGTTTTATGAAACAGGCCCAATGGTAGCCATACTGGTTTGCTATTTACGAATTGTCTTTGTTTTAGCGTGAATAAAATTATACATGTAAAGATAGTAATGCATTTTGTTTTAGCGTAATTAATTATATTTGTATATTTGGTTCAAAATAAAAGGGAAATGTAACACTTTGGATTCTGACACTAAGAAATAGGTCTACCATAATATTCATGACAGTAATAAAATCAGAACCAGATAAAAATCAAATTTGATTTAAAAGTAAAGAAATCTCTTAATTTAAGTTAATTTCAAGTATCAAAATATACACTTTTTGGTTAACTTTTTTAATGAAACCTTTGTTTAAGTATTTTAGATACTTTATAAAGTACCTAGTGCAAGAGGTTACGCTATTTATTCTATTAATAAAGTATATTCAGTTAAAGTCAAACATTAAACACCAAGTTTAATTAATTATACAACAATGTATTTTTATGGACTATGTAATGTTCACTATGCACTATTTACTATTGTTATGCGTTCATATAATCTCAACCTAGGCAAATATAGGAACCATTAATATATATATATATTGCGCTGGTAGTAGTATAAACTTGCAACGAAAAGGTAAATAATATCATTGCCGAAATACAAAATTAAGTATTAGTTAGGGATGTACCACAAATGTTTAAACATCCTCTTATTATAGTAATGTATATACTCAAATCAAGTAAATAGCTTCTCGGTAGGAATTAAGAGGTAATATACATAAGTAGGGGAAACGTAGGTACAGTGAGACATATGGAACAGTGAGACATGTGTAATTTTAGGGAAAATTACATCTTTAGGTTGTAACGTAATTTTTAATTTTTATATTTTGAAAATAAAATAATTCAAAAATTACCTGTCTCACTGTACCTACGTTTCCCCTACACTCTACTCCTGATGGGCCATTGGGGGAAGAATAACGAAATACGTGAGTACAGTGCCCAAGCACTCAACAGGATATACTAAGTGACTATATAATATGTAGTTGTGGTTTTATTGATCCTAACGTTTTCTTAAATCAAACAAAAATCAAGAACAAGGTAAAAAAACTTTTTAAATAAACAGCTCATTACACACCTTAGTAGGCCCTATATTTCTTTTTTTTAGGGTCACCATGGTGATGAGCCATTTCATTTTTTGTACCTTGTATTTTTGAAAATCACTTCAATATAGTATTGTTATTTCTCATTTGTAAATCATGACAAAGGGCCAACTTTTAACACTATCCTGTGTTTAACCTGCAGAAGTCTGCCCTACAACTTTAGAAGTTATACAAATCGATTTTTCATTTCAAACATTGGTCAAATCAGTTAAGTGACCCACTCCAGTAAATTTAATAATGACTTTAATTATTGATGAGTATCATAGACAGGATTGATTTGTATGAGAACTTATATAATTATTATTCCCCAGATATACATGTTTCTGTATGTTTACTATCTGATGTAACACTTCAGACTCACAATTTCATCATACCAACACTTCGTGCGTTTCCACTAGCGCCCACAACGGCTAAACACGGTGCATACTTGAGTTTTTTCACATTCATTTTATATAGAACCTGTTAAATTTTTATTGACACATTTTGCTTTCGATTAACTGTTAAATACTAGCTAAACCAATTGGTTAAACATTATTTGTATAGGTTTATCTAATCAAGCACGTAATTTTTTTCATTAGCTCGTAGTTTTACTCGAAGATTTAAAATTCGATTGGAATCAGCACTTGACCCATCCAACACACACACCAAAACTATTGCTGATGATTATTACAATCTGTGATTAAGAAAATGTCTGCTAAGTATGTTGTTGCAGGAAGATATAATAAATATTCAAGAACTCTTAGTCAAACACCATGGATGATAGATGGAGAAAGAAAAATGGAATATTCTGTGGAGGAGTGCATTTGTGGCAGCTTAGAAGAAATATTTAAAGCGAAAGCTCACAAGTTAGTAGTAAAATAGAATTTAACCTTTTAGTCTATAGGATCACAAATCAAATACAATTTTAAACACCAAAATGACATGTAGCATATCCAAAGATGATAAAAGCTCACTATTGTTATTATTATCATTAGCACCGCGTCTTACTACCCGTACGGGTTATACGCACTTACGCTAATGTGTAATGGTAGGGTGATTGTGAGATGAAATGTAGGACCTACAGTTTAACGTGGAATTCGAACCACGGTGGAGGCCTGGCATTCCCCACATTCACAAGATGTCTTGTCAGAGGTGAAGTAAGGGTTTGGCAATCAGATGAATATGTGCCAGGCCCCAGGATTGAGTCCCAGACCCCAGCACAGAAGTCAGACACCTTACCCCTAGACCACCATGTCACCGAACTCACTATTGTTCTTACAGACCTACATTTATTTTGCTTGATGGATAGTTCACAACAGACCTAGTTGGAGTTTCTTAATCTTGAGACATTTGTCAAAGATTTTGACACTCTTGCCACACACTAAGCACACAAATGGTTAAAACAGTTGATTTTATATAAAAATACCTTTCTTACCTTCAATAACCAATCAATCTCTTTAAATGTTTTGTATAGGCCTAGTCCTATTAACTTATATACTTATTTTCGAGGGTTTTGTTAACTTATCTTTTTGAGTTTTCAATGCTTCAACATAGAACTCTACCATAGGCTACGAATATACTTGGTCATTCATGATAATTCATGGTAGGTAAAATAAATGTGCCCTTATTGTATATTATTCAATAATTAGACCCACAATGTGTTTAGGTTCAAGCCCTTGATAAGTTATTCATAATAATAGAAAAATTTCTTCCTGTTTTATCTAAACTTTCTCAAGTCACATTAAGTACCAAAATATTCAATTTATGCTAGTTGCAAAATGAGCATTAAAATCTTTGTATTATTTTAAAATGTCAACATAACTAATTGGCAGGTTCATCTCATCAGGGCGGGAAGATGTGGATGTGCGCTGCTTAAGACAAGGTCGGCCGTTTGCTTGTGTTCTATTGAATGCTGAAGAGACCACAGTCCTACCTGCCCATCTCAAAGAACTAGGAGAGCATGTAAATCAAAAGCATCCAGAAATACGGGTATCTGACCTTCAGTTGGTGTCCAAGGAAGATTTGGTTCACCTCAAAAGTGGTGAAGAAAAGAAAAGAAAGGTTTACTCTGCTTTATGTGTAAGTCGTACACCAATCAAACCCAGCACACTTGCCAAGATCTGTGAGCTTAAGGACCTAGAGCTAAAACAGAAGATGCCAATACGCGTGCTTCATCGCCGACCTGCCAATTGTCGTTCTCGTATAATTTACTCCATGAGCTATTCCATGGTTTGTGGGAACAAGACTACAGCGTCATTTCCAGGCAATGGCGGAGAGAAATGTCAATGTCTTGCCCACTCTACTGATGACGCTCGACCTTGTTTATTTGTGATGACATTTGAAACTCAGGCGGGAACTTATGTCAAGGAATTTGTCCATGGAGATTTGGGGCGCACTACTCCCAACTTAAGGACTCTGCTCAACGCCGAAGTAGACATTATAGCTCTAGATGTTACCAGGATTGATTTGGATTGGCCACCACAAGTTAAGTGAAGTTCTATGTGAAACTAGAAGGCCCTCTTTTTTACTGCCCTAATGTTCATTAAAGGTAGACATAACTTTTGTATTAAATGTTTGATGATTAAATTGTGTGGGCAATAATTGTGGATGAATAAATTACTCACCAGAGCAGCAATTTTCAACTTGTGGCACACTTAACAAGGCATTAATATTTTCAAGACACACAATCAGTTTTTTAAGGAGATATATTTTAGTTAAAAATGTCCATCAAGATTGTGTTATAAAAGTTCAATAGTTAAAAAAATGTAATAATTGTGTTTGAAAAATAATGTTGAGTTTTGGATTTAAAAAGGATTTATTTTTACTCTAATGTTTTTCTAATCTTTCCCCAAACTCCTGTGTCACACCAATGTGCAGTGGCACGATGGTTTAACCTAATGCAGCAGATGCACTTACCACACTTCTCCAGATGTTTTTTTCTCTCCCCTAAGAGAGTTTAATTTATTTAAAATTAGAGCTAAAAACAAACATGTTTTGGGTTCAATAAAAGACTATACAAGATTTGCTGGGGATAATTAAAGACCTTTTAATGGAAATTAAATTAACATTCAACCAATAAACAATGCTAAGGCAAAACTTTGTGATTCTCTCTTAGACTTCTTGTAGTCTTTGACATTTTTTTTGTTACAAAATATTCAAAACAATAAAAAGTCAAACAAGAACAAATGTATACTTATTTATATATAGAATTATGACAAGCAACAAATCAAAGACTTAATTTCAATACAACTAAAATTTACAACATATTATATCATCACTAATCATATTTTTACTTTCAGATATAAAAAAGTATTTTTATAAATCTATATTTTAACGATGCAATTCTTAGTTTTTAATTTACAAAACACTTATTAATCAAACAACGTTCATAAAGCTGACCCACAGCTTTAAACAGATGTTTTATAATAATACTTTGATTTTTATCTTTTCATCAAAAATAAATAATAAAATAAGGCCAGTATGATATATCTACATTTGAGATATTGTGTGTCAACAAATGTTAAAAAGTTTAAGTAACATTGTGTTATTTAAATTTAATCATCTATTATAAAATTAATGTAAATATACTAAAACTACCCCAAGCGTTCTATTTTATATTTAAACATAAAATTTAAATCAAATATAAATATAGTTCATTTGTAAAGTCGAACTGAAGTTTTAAGCTTGGGGAAGCTGTACATGTAATTTTAAGCAATACATTTAAGAGTAACCAGATCAAACTTGTTAAAATCAAATTGAGATGAATAGACAGATGCTTGGCGGCGAAAGTGATACTAGACTGACAAAATATTATTTTATGCAACAAAAGAGCTTAATAGTGCTGATTTGATTATAATGTGTACTTAAAAACTATAGATTATGCACATTAAACATTTCTAGCGTTTTATGTAAAAGAAAGGGGTTTAGGAAATTACCATAGTAAATAAATATTTTCTCTCAAATAGTAATAGTTTAAGGCATATTACACACACATTACGAACCATGTCAATCCACTATTTACAAACACTCGTGACTAAAGGTATTAAATAGTTCTACATTCCAACAATTATGTCCCATTTAGTAGAAATTTTACAGGTTTTTTGGTTGACAGAATATTCAATGTATGACTTGAAATCTGATTTAAGATAGTAAAAAAAACTAACAAAATTAGTAACACAATAAGTTATATAGATATAGAAAAAAGGATGAAAGAAAAAAACAGCAGGACAAACAATATGGCTATGACAATAGTAAAAGTGAAAAAAAGTTATATTTTGTGTTAAAAAATAATTTCATAAGATCATCCACTTACATTTTTATGTGTAACCATATGCAAACATGCTTTGGATTTTCTTGGATCAAAATGTAGCATCTAGGATTGGAATTCAACTAAATTATTAAGTTTCATTTAGTTCAAAAATGACAGCTCGACACCAGAATCAAATTCTTAGAATTGAAAAATGACATCTGGACATAGGAATAGAACCCGATACTTTTGGCTTAGTACACCATTGCTCTTACCATTTAGTTATCCTGGAGCAATCTCTTGCCTAAGATATTTCATATTTTAAGGCAGAGTCTATGATATCTGTGCAAAAATTATCAGCTGTATATGAGCAATTAAGATCATGAACTATAAGATAATACAGCCACCTTCAATTTGGGAGGGCTTTATGCTTCCATTAGTACTATGACAACTGTACAAAATGCGCATATCATGAGGGATTAAATAGACAAGCTGATAGAATTGTTGTGCAGTCGTATAATTGTTATTGTACTATTGGCAGCATGAAGACCTGCTGAGTAGGAGGTAGCTACGTTAGCTGATAGCTTGCAAACTTAATTTATCACTTTTATATAGCTGATGATTTTTTCATGTTCATAACAAATATTGCCTTAAATTAACAGTGAAGAATGACCCTTGCTATGGGATGACTCCTGGATAGCTCAATGTTAACAGCATTGGTGAACAAAGCCAAAAGTCCTGTGTATAGGTGTCATTTTCAATCTAAAGAATATATAAATACAGATGTGACCATAATCAACAGCTATATTTTATTATTATTATTATTTAGCACCACGTCTTACTACCTGTTCGGGTTATACACTTTAAGTACTAATTACGCTAATTGATTGAGAATTGGGAAGGTTGAATTATTGGAAGTGAACCCGCATTTGCGTGGAGGGAGAGTGGAAAACCATTTAGGAGAAACCACATTCAGTTCACCCGACTGAGATTCGAACCTCGATCTCCCCGTCCTCAGTGGTCGAGCTCAACACGACTAGCACGTTAGCCAACTACGCCTCCGAGGTGGGTATCAACAGCTATAATAGCTTGGCTATTTAATCTGACAAGAATCAAACCTGGGAAACTTGGCTTAGTGCACAGCTAGCTATCCAGTATTTGCTTCGTATTCAGTGTCATTATTCACCCACAGTTTGAGCCAGAGTCGATGATGAATATATGGAATCGCCCTAAGTACGAGATGAATCCTGGATTGCTTAGTGGTAAAGCATTGGAGTGTTAAGCCAAGGGTCTCGCAATCGATTCTCATGTCCAAGAATGATTTTTCAACTAAATGAAATATCAGTGACGACTGTATCCATAACTTAATGCTTTATGAAAACGAAAATTATTTTAAGTACAAAATGTTTATGATACATTTCTCACAATTTGAAAATAAATTGTATACCTATAAGTTTTGAAGCAATAAAATCATGTCCATTCTTAAAGTAAGTTTAAATAAAATGGAATATAATTCTCTTTTTACTTTCTTTCTAATGTTGTTCAATCATCGCCACTGCCATTAAAAAGTTATAAAACTTATCAATATGGAAGCTATTAGGCATGGGAAAAAAGTTTTTCTTTAATTTCTAATGTTTATATAAATTGTTATTTGGAATAAATTATTAGATTAAATGATAGTTTAAATTTTAGGAGGAATAGTTAATACACACTTTAGTGATGCTAGAGTAGATATTATTTATATAAATTACTATTAAAGACAAATGTGCAGTAAAAACTTTCCTTTAAAAATGGATATTTCTTTACTAACAATTTCTACTTTAGCACAAGTCAGGCAAGTATGCTGGTTAACCTTCTTAGTTCAAACCATCTTGATAGGTATGGAGTGTTACATCTTTAACCATAACACCAACTGGAGACAATTTTTGTTCAACAAATGACTAAATTACATTATCCTCCATGCACTGAAGCTGTAGTGACAGTCCATTTAGTTCACTCAGCTACAATATACCTGTCAGTTAAACTAAAATTAATTTCAAAGAACATCATGAACAGAACAGTAAAATTCATGTCATAAGTTGGACATTACTTGTCTAAAGTTGGATTAAATGCTTAAAATATTTATAGCTGTATTATTAGAAATATTATTTAGAACAAAATATTAGTAACATTAACAGGGTGTCTCCTGAGTAACGAAAAAGTTACTAATAATTAGGTCACAAAAGTTCCTGAAAATTCACAAATTATCAATATTTTGGTCATAAAGTCATGAAAATATTTATTTGAATTTACCGCTCATCATAACGGAAATACGTCGAAAGTCGCGCCACCCACTACCTATGATGCCATGCGCTAGCCACACGTTGCCTGGTTGTTTTTACCATGATACCAAGGACTAGGTTAATATTCACAATCCAGTTAAAGTTTAATTTTGTGTGTGAGTGCATTATGCCTATATACATATATAATGTTCAACTGTTTCCTGAAGGACTTTAGTAGTAAAGAAGGGTCACCCAAAAGTCACTAATTTTTGTTTTTACAACTCACTAGGCACCCTGATTGAGTAGCATAGGTACAATGTTAAGGACATAAGATCAACTTGTTCTCTGAAACTACAGCCAAACTTGATTATAACGACACCTTGGATATAGCGCCTAATATGGAGTGGTACTAAATAAATCATCAAGAAAAATCCTTTTCAGGCCTTGTGTGCAAATAAATATGGAATAACCAAATTATAACACCTAGCATAGTGTTCTCATCTTATTTCCTTACATGTAAGTTGAAAAATTAAAGTTGCAGAGAAAAAAGGATAGAGAACACCAAGAGGATTCCCGAGGGGCATGTCCTAGTTGGTCGCCTTCTAAAACAGGGTGTTAGGGCAATAATTCCTTGGTTTGGTTATTAAGAGGTTGCATATTGCAGGTGATGAGAATGGACATCACAACACTTTCCAAACAATACCAAGCAGGGCTGTGTGAAGTCCACTTTTCCATTTCAAAGCATACTCAAATTGAGTATCTGAAATATTCTTGAAGCTAAATCAAGGTTTGATTTTTTTTAGTTGTTTTATACCTGAAAAAATATCAATTTGTGCTTATTTAAATAACGTTATACTCTAAAATTACTTGGAAAATATTTTATTTCAAAATTATTTGTAGACATCATTACTTGATGTTTGCACCTCTGCAGGTTGCTTGGCACAACCTCTTTCATTCCTATCAATCTTTCCTGTTCCCTACTTTAGTCTTATTGTCCTTCTGCTCTTGGTCCATCCATATTATATGTGGTCTTTCATTTTAAATGTAATATTTAGTTTTGTTTTGATTATTGTTATTATCACAACTTACAACTAAATTAATTCAGCTTTTTTCCATATTAATATTGGTTTGTAATGTATTTAACAGATCTAAATGACAATAATTAACATTGACTATTTTAGCTGTCAATATTTTTATTGAAGAAGCTGTGTATATGTTAGCGCAGGAATTTTTTTCAAAGCGAATTTATTATTATTATTATTATTATTATTAGCACCGCGTCTTACTACCCATTCGGGTTATACGCACTTACGCTAATGTGTAATGGTAGGGTGATTGTGAGATGAAATGAAGGACCTACAGTTTAACGTGGAATCCGAACCACGGTGGAGGCCTGGCATTCCTCACATTCACAAGATGTCTTGTCAGAGGTGAAGGAAGGGTTTGGTAATCAGATAAATCTTTGCCGGGACCGAGGATTGAACCCCGGCCGCCAGCATAGAAGTCTGACACCTTACCCCTAGACCACCAGGTCACCTCAAAGCGAATTTAAATCTGATAATTGTTTTGAAGCTAAGTCAAAGTTCCGAAGCTTCGGACACCCCTAGTATCATGTGACCTTGAGTATTTTAACATCTCAATACCCTCTAAGTTTAAAGTTTACAATACTTTAAAACTATAATTTTACATCAATGATACAGAGCAAATCCCTAGGTGGAGAGCTTACAAATTGTATTTAACAATTTTATCTAATGGTGGATGGTGATAGTACATTGAAATAGATACAATACAACACTTTTAGATATTTGAGGCATTTTATTGTGAGAGAGGCTAATAAAGAAACAGTCACTGTGGATTAATTTATTAGATTTACAGAAAGTAATATATTATATAATTCACTTATGATTAATTTTATAGGAATTCATTAATTAATGCTTTTTAGATTAAGTTGTGTATGTAAAAATGTATAAAACAAATTATATTATTCAAAAAGGTTCTGGTCAACATTTTGATTCTAGGATTTTGATATTTATTGAATTAATTAGTTTATTTTTATATTTGTGTTCTAGAAAATTTATTATTGATCATTTTATTTTAAAGGTATTTAAAGTAAGTTTAAAATAACATTAATTGGAGGACAAAAGAGTCCAATGTAGGCTAGCTATTGATTTAATTAAAAAATATTAAAGTTTATTTTTAAAAAGTGTGGGTTTTCGATGTTTTTGAGTGGTTTTGGAAGGGGATTGTTTATTTGGTAGTCATGATATAAGAGCATGTTTTTTCCATACTCTGATTGAATTTAGTTTTAAATCGCCAGCGTGTCTTGTGTGGTAACTTTGCTGAGTGGGGTTTTTATCTGTGAAATTCATTTTAAAGTTCACCAATAATAAAATATTGAGTTAGTGAAGATCTAAGATTGGTAATATGTCATATTTTTGGTATAGGTCTTCGCTATTATATAAGTTTGGTAGCTAAATTATGTTCATTATAGCTTTGTCTTGTGTAACTTGGAGTGGATGGAGAATACCGGCAGCCGCTGAGGTATTGAAAGTGGCTTTTTATTATAGCATGATACATTACGATTTTAGTTTTTGGGGGCACTCTAGATAGTCTTCATAATATACCTACGCCAGGCAGAGTTTCCTTTAAGACAGACCATGTGTGTTTGCCAGCATAAGGGTTTGTCGATATATAAACCTAAGTATTTACCACACTTAGCTTTGTGTGAAGGTTTGCCTGCCACGTTAACAGGTATATCAAGATCATAGTGTATCTGGGGAGAAGTAAACATTATGTTTGATTTGTCAGCATTTATTGTTAATGTATTTAGTCTTAGATATTCACTGAATGTGCAGAGGTAATCTTGCATTAGGGTGGTGGTTTGAGCTCTATTTCTGCATTACTCATAAATAATAACAATATCATCTGCATAAGTTAGGGGGTGCCTTTAAGTGATAGTTTGCTTATATAGATTAATAACAAAATAGGGCCTAGGACACTCCTTTGTGGAACTACTGCAAGTCTAAGGTCACTCTTGGATTCATTTATTTTTACATGTTGATATATATTTGTTAGGAGCTTGTATGTTAATCATCTTATTGAATTATTTCCATATTAAAACTCTTGTCACTTTACCTTTATATATTTCAACTTTTTGCAATATGAACCCTTGAAACCATTCTGCTGGATGAGATTTATTGAAGACATCTTCATGATTTAGACAAAAAGTTAAGACTTGGATAGAATGCTCTGGATAAAGCTATAACAAAATATAGAAAAATTGTGATTTAATGAATTAAACAGTTTCAAGATTGGTATATATATTAAGTCACATTAAAATTCAAAAATATTGATTAAAATTTGCTTCTAATGAACAACTAATTGTCAGATATGAAAATTTTAAATATATGAATATAGCATCAGCTACAGAACTAAAACATAAGTTGATGACAAGTCTAAAAAACATGTATTACATGTTAAAAATGTGTTTCAAAACATAGATACCATAAAGTAAGGAAGGACAAGGCAAAGTTTGAAGTTCAATTATGTTGTAAATAAAAATTATAAAATTAGAATCTATAGGTTAACATCTGCCATTTGAAATGTAAATAAAGTGATTATGTGTTCTTGTTTACAAAGATTTTGAAGAATACAAGTATAATATAGAGTGGAACATAAACAAGGTTTTAAGTCAAATATGTTAGGTTAAGAAATTATGAAATTTTAAAGCGATGTATGAAATCTAAGCCTTATCTTATTTCAAGTCCCATTACTCTTTCAGATTTCAACGATCAAAAGATACTGAATCATATTCTTCCGACATGTTTCAGTATTTAATATGCCATAATCATGGACACAAGTTGTTAGGAGAGACACGAGGTGTGGATATCGACTGCGAGATGTTAAATATCGAAACATGTCAGAAGAATATAACTCAGCATCTTTCGATTGTTGATATCGGAAAGAATAATGTGACTTGGGATAAGATAAGGCTTAGATTTTATACATCACTTAAAAATTTCACAATTTCTTAACCTAACATATTTGACTTAAAACCTTGTTTATGTTCCACTCTATGTTATACTTGTATTCTTCAAAATCTTTGTAAACAAGAACACATAATCACTTTATTTACATTTCAAATGGCAGATGTTAACCTATATAATTTTTATTTACAACATAATTGAACTTCAAACTTTGCATTGTCCTTACATTATGGTATATTTGTTTTGTAACAAATTTTTAACATGTAATACTTGTATTTTAGACTTGTCGTCAACTTATGTTTTAGTTCTGTTGCTGATGCTATATTAATCTATTTAAAATTATCATATTATACAGTTTGTTGTTCATTAGAAGCAAATTTTAATCAATGTTTGAATTTTAATGTCACTTAATATGTCTGATTTATTAAATCACAATTTTTCTATATTTTGTTATAGTTTTTTCTAAAGCATTCTATCTAAGTCTTAACTGTAACATGGTCAACAGTCAAATAAAAAGAGCCTTATCCAATCAAGAAACAACCTTCCAATTACATAGCGCTCACCACCCATTTTTATGAAAGATTAGAAAAACTCAGATTTATCCTAAGCACCTCTCACATTCAAACACCCACCTAATTTACGCAACATTTTGGTTCACCCAAAATTGCCTGGCCCAGCCACGAACATCAGGCCAAAGGTTTCTACCCTGCAACAAACCGAGATGCATTACCTGATAAATTCACCAACCTTCCACCAGTAGACTCACACAAATGGAATACCACATAAAAGGCCACTGACTGTTCCACATAAAATCTTATATACCAGTTACAATAAAACTACTTGACTCATTCTATAGTACTAGAGTTATACAAGCCCTCCCCAATAGTTGCAATGCTTCCCAGCTTTGCAGGTGGGAACTTGCCCACCAATATATAACCAAATCCAGGCACCCGCTTGGTCTCAATGTTAGATAACCTTTTCTCCTTTTCTTCCAAGCAGGCCTACTCACGTCAATCAGTAATTATTATATAAAAGATATTAACATATGTTTTAATTATGTAAAATATTCTTTTGATTTACCAAAAAGTTTGAAAAGGCAACTGCAGAATCCAAGCCTAAACCTTTCTGTAAATCAAGAAACAAGCAAGAGTATCTTAGTGACCATGACCTACCTCTAGCCATGCTACCATAGTCCAGTCTGTTTTACTCTATTATGCTGAAGAAGTGAACTAATGTACCCCAAAAATTAGATAGTTATGTGTTTTGTTTTAATTGTGAACTTTTAGTCCTACAATTTCTGGTAAGTGTGTAGGCCTTGCCCTTCTAACCTCCTTTCAATGTGTAATTTCATATGGCTGTTTGGCCAATTTTTTTCAATGTAATGTAAGTGGTAGGAAAGAACGACAACTTTAAAGGATGATTGGGTTATGACTTGATAGGAACAATAAATTTCTCTCTTCATTTCTTCATACACTTTTAACTAGATTTGAGTCAAATCCACTATTTTACTAATCCAAATCTCCAATTTACCTTTGAATACCGATTAAGAATCTTGGCAAAAATTATGAACATAATTCATACATTCAGCCAAGTGATAAACTACTGGTCTGAGGCCTGGTTGTTAAGTACATCCTATAATAATTATAATTGCTTCTGAAACACCAATAAGTAGTATTAGAGCTCTAAGATAAATTACACTTAAAAATTTGAAAAAATCTGTTTTTAAGAATCCTAATCTTGAATCGGATTTTTTTTAAATCCTCAAACATCCTTAAGGTTTCGAGGGCCCATTCCTACTTTTAACACTTTCAACTTCTTAGAACTTTCCCAGTTGCACACTGTTTAAATTTTCAGAAATATTCCCTTTTCACAATAAGACATAAAATAAATATGTAGCTGCACATTTTTTTTGTCTTTCTTATTATTAAAAAGGAATATTTCCAAAAATTAAAAATAATGTGTGGCTATGAAAGTGAAAAGAAGTTAGAAATGTATGAAGAAGTCAAGAGATTTTTTTTCCCTATTAAGACCTAACTTAACTATCCTTCAGCATATAACCTGAATGGGTAGTAAGACTTAAGACGCAGTGTTAAAAAAATAAACAAAAGACTATCTTTTTTAAGGTTGACTTCTTTCTCTACAGCTTATATTACATTATTGTACAAGTTACCATACTTTTTCATTCATTTAATCTTTGTAGAATAGTGTAAGATAAATGCTTTAAAAATACAATCGGTCATTTTAGTAAATGTAATTGTACCATGAATATCTTTAAAGTTATAACTAAAAATAAGATTTAGTCTACATTAAATGTAATTTGTGTTAGTAATGTCCAAAATGGTCTTATGCGTTTCTTATTTAAATCTAATTAATCCCTTCATTGTTTAGTCAGACAATTGTTACGATGAAATTTTTCAGGTACCTTGGATCATGCTATAACCAAATATGACTGTATTAGTAATTACAGTGGACTCTCAATTACCCAGGGTCGCATCAACAGGTTTCAGATTAACTAGGGTAGAAATTTTTAATTACTTAATAAAACACACTACAATATAACTGTTTGGCGATGTACAGGCCAATAAAACTGAACATGTCGATAAAAGATCTAACACAAAATGTAAACATAATTTTGCAAATGACTGTACATAATAACAGAAAATAAAAGCTGCAAGCATGTGAACGAACTCAAGTGGCGACATCTGTTTATAACAAAAAATGACTCATGCTTAATCAGTGTTTTAATTTTGAGGGAAAGCATATCACCGGGTTTATCTGGGGTTTTAAATTCCAGACCAAATTGTTTTCCCTACCACTCCAGATAATCGAGAGTCTACTATACAGTAGGGTCCTCGTATCCACGATTTACCAATGCCCAATTTTATTAATTTTGAATTAAAGAAAAAAATTGTTTATAAGTCACAATGCCCACACCATTACCCCACTTCATCTCCTCATCGTGAGCATTTTGCTATAATATCACCGTCATCATCATCAGTGATCATCGCAACAAGAAGAATGGAGAATAGTAAGTACACTGTAGAGTACAGTACAGATTATTATGTACTTTATTTGATGTTGACAATATCTTACTGTGAATAATTTATCAATTAAACTTTATCGTATTTATGTATGTTATATGATAGTTCGGTAATATCCGCGGTTGATCTAGGAACTTATTACTCGCAGATATGGGGGGCCCCACTCTGTATATTAAGCATAGTTACAATATGGAAAGGACATTCTTATAAGCCAACTTGAAATTCATTTGCAATTTTTGCATTTTTTGAACTTTGAGAAATGATAGTATTTTTGAAGAAAGTATTAAAGAATTTTAGCTGACCCCATTTATTAGCAAAAAAGAGTATATTTAGGGTATCAAATGTCCAAAAATGATATTCTAGAGATGCCCTCTAGTTGAAGTGATCAAATGCTGTTAATTCTACAACATCTCAGTTCTTTCTCCCTTAGTACAAATATACGATAAATAACTAACCGCCCCCGAAACATTACAAAATATAATTATTTTTTGTTTTGAATGAAGGTTATCACAAGTGCAGTTGCCAAAAATGCGGCAAAACTCATCGGCAGTCTTTTGCAGTCAGCTTGTCTATGAGTTCTTGAAGGGGTGCCAACTCCCGGCGATCAATCAGGTTAAATTCCTGAAAGGTAATCAGTAATAAAGTGTTATGTCTAATTAGTACTAATTAAATAAAAACATCATTCTAGGTAAATTTATTTTTATTTATGTCAACTAAACTTTTTTTGTTTAGTACAGATATTTTATAATCGCTAAAAGTTAATAAGTTGAGGATTGTAGTTATTTGATCATAAACATATCAATCAGATTTTGTAGAGTATATAAATTATTTTTAATAAAATGAATCTCTTAAAGAAAATTTTAAGTTTGTTTTGTTATACAAGGAAGAAGGTACATGAAAGAGGAATAGAAACGCAGAAAAGGAAACAAACACAATATGGCTTTTACAATTAAAAGAACACAATTGACACTGCCACTGGACAAAGATGTAATTACTGCCTCGTGAAGAAAATTAATCGCTACCACCCAATCTCTCTACCAAGAACTATGCGCAACACAACTTCCTAAAATAGTTCACCAAGAACACAAAATGGAGAAATAGGAAATTTGTAAGGAGTGATAACTTGGACAAACACAGGAAATGGACATTGGATCCAAATATATAATATATAATGCTTGGATTTATATTTAAATGTAGGTGACCTGGAGGTCTAGGGGTAAGGTGTCAGACTTCTATGCTGGCGGCCGGGGTTCAATCCTCGGTCCCAGCAAAGATTTATCTGATTACCAAACCCTTCCTTCACCTCTGACAAGACATCTTGTGAATGTGAGGAATGCCAGGCCTCCACCGTGGTTCGGATTCCATATTAAACTGTAGGTCCCCCATTTCATCTCACAATCACCCTACCATTACACATTAGCGTAAGTGCGTATAACCCGAACGGGTAGTAAGACACGGTGCTAATAATAATAATATATTTAAATACTCCATGGCTTGAGCCCGCAATCGAGTTATATTGACCAAGTAGCCACCACCATTAGCAATGATAGTGCCAACATTTGCAGATAGAGGGTGTCATGTGGTCAGCACAATGGACCGTCTGACCATTAATCTTAGTTTTCTAGACTATAGTTGTTACTTATTTATTCAAGTAGCTCCTCACTAGTCCTCTCAAGGTTGAATTTGACCCTGTTTTATACCCACTGCTTCACAGAAAAATTCTGGAAGAGCAGGGATCAAACCTGGAACCTCTGGATCTGTAGCCAGGAACTCTTGACCACTAGACAACAGCAGCGGTAAAATGTTTTTTAAACCTAAATCCATGACTATATCCTCACGAATTGTGTGATTTTTAACATTTTGACCTTATTTTTGTATTTTTAGTTAATAAATACATGTTTCTTTGCTATGGCTTATAAACACTGACCAATAACATGTAATCTAAGAAAAGATTATTTCAGTATCTTCTGTTTATGCTGTTCTTAGAGGAGAAGTTGAATATTGTTCACTCAAAGGAACAATAATAATTTAAGTTGGCATAGCTTTCCTGGTAATAAGTTACCTAAGCTGATGCTTTGTTTCCACTTCATTTTGAATGAATTTGATTTGCTTATTGAGAAAGGGGGGAGGGGTTTAAGGTGTTTGATCTTCTTTTATTTTCTAATACACACTAAGCTGCTTAAACATTATTTTCACAAACATGTATTGAGATGCTCATTGAACCATTAATTAACTCAAAGTATAGTCAATAACAATATAGTAGTTGTGAAGTTAGGATGCATCGAAAACCTTTGAGTGTGTTAATTTAAATGGATACATGCAAGAATAAAATGGTGTGTTTAAGAGAGACAGTTGTAATATTTGTGGAAAAAATGTCATTGTCAACATAATATCTCAAGTCGTTCAACATATAGCAAGAGTCAAGCATGTGAAAAATGCATCCTTGAAGAACTCATCAAAACAGCAACTTTTGAATAGTCAAAACTTGGTGCTTTTAGCAACAGATATTCTACTTAATAAATTGCAAAATCCTGTGTTAAAGGAAACTTTGTAGAAATTTACAAAAGTGAGCATCACTGATGAGTCAAGGATCAGTAAAAACTACCTTCTGCAAACGTATACACTGATACAATATTAAAAATTCTATATGAATATGAATGGATATGACCAACAGATTCAAGAGCCGTTACATTGCTAATGTTATCGTTGGTACTTTGAATAGTGAGTCATTGCCTTAATTTCTGCTCATTACTGTCTGGAAAAATCTAACAGCTCAACAATTGTGACAAAAATTCAACAACTCAATGATACTACTTTGGCTGAATGTAATACAATATGAGCATGTTCAACTATTTCTCTTTGCTACAGCACTCTACATGATAAAGACAGGAAATGGATCAAAAATAGTGTTCACAAAGATGTTTAACATGTTTGGTGCATGGTTTGTACAGTGTTGCAGAAACTTTGCAATCATTATACCCTGAAGAGAATTGAGTAATTTCAAATGTGAAGGTTTTTTTTTGAAGGTGCCAAACTGGGTGCTGTTGTTAAAACAAGAAGCACCTGGATTAACATTGCCACCACAACCAATTTTAACCATGTGGGGAACTTGGCTAGATGCTGTGACATGGTATGCAGACATTTTTAGACAAATTCAAGAAATTAATGCAATGCTCGATGAGGAAGGTGCGGATTCCATAAGTGAGGGGGAAAAAAAATGTTATAAGGAATTTCTGTGCAAACAAAAATGCCTTGTGTGTTACTAGCTAGCCTGGTTTTCCAGGTGTGTGACAACACCAAGGATTTACCAAATAACAAAACCATATGTTAAAAATAATTAGGGATGGGCGAGAGACAAAAGATCAAGACAAGAAAAAAAATCTCAATCTTGTCTCGAACGTATAAAATTGTTCTCAAAAATTCGAGAAATAAAAGAATATACATATATAGGCACATAACTGCCCTAATAAATTTCCTAACCAAGCCAAGTGAAAACTTTTTATTTTTTAAAGAATTTGATAATAAATATAAGGTTTAATTAAGAGTTAATATATTTTTTCCCCATAAAGGAGCCAAAATTGGCAAGCCATAACCCTAGTTTGTTAAATATGAAAGTGTTTTATTAGATTCGTCAATAAGAACAATTTTGTTTTAAATATTTGTTTCAATATTAAACTTTAAAACTAAAAGCTGCTATGCCACAAAAATTAAATTATAAATAGTACATATTGTGGTTTAAATTAGGAAGGATAGCCAGCACTTACCTTGGTGATACTGGAGTATAAATTGTTTAGATAGAACACTAAAAAACACACCAACACATTTTTAAGGACAAGCTTTTATTGTCACAGACAGCTTCATCAGGTCAAGAGAGTAGAATGATGCTCTTGGTCGAACTTCAAGATTGATTGTCCACAGCTGATTGTTTTTCTGTTAGGATTTCACAGCACTATGAATAAATAGATAGATAGAAAAACTAAAAATTGTTTTATATACTGTATTATTATTGTGACATTGAATGTAATAATAAATGTGCTGGTAGGAAGGAGAGGAATTACCCAAGGTTGAAGTTAGGGGCTTGTCTGGATTTGATGATATATTGATGGGCCAGTTCCCATATCCTTACATTAAATGCCACAATAATAATAAAGTATATTAAACAATTTTTAGTTTTTCTATCTATCTATTTATTCATAGTGATGCCAACTATACAGTGAAATCCTAACAGAAAAACAATCAGCTGTGGACAGTCAACCTTGAAGTTCAATCAATAGCATCATTTTACTCTCTTGACCTGATAAAGCTGTCTGTGACAGTGAAAGCTTGTCCTTAAAAAATGTGTTTGTGTTTGTTTAGTATTCTATCTAAACAATCTCTATTCCAGTATCAACAAGGTAAGTGTGCTGGCTATCCTTCCTAATTTAAATGATGATTTAGCCTAGTGCTCTATTCCAAATAAATAGTATACATTGCAATTATCACTTATTAATCCCATTTAAAATTTGTATGCATTTTATCTCCAATGTTTTGAATGAACTGTCTCTCAAAGATGGTCAGTTTATCACTAATAAAAATATATTTCATGTGTTCTATTGCAATGTACAATTTTAGAATATCTAATAAAAAATACTAATTGAAACCTATAATAAATTATTTCATATCTATTAAATTTATGTTATAAAAAATCTAATTGATATTACCTTTCAAACTACATAAAATAACTAGTTAACAAACTAGTTTTACATTATTCTCTTGTTCAGTATTTGGATATGTTTGCTCCATAATATATGCACATGCGCGGTTAATTTTTGTTAGTGGAGTAAGCAATTAAACCGGAATAAAGCTATTTAGTTAAGGAATAGCAACTGAAAATAAAACAAAGTAACTTTGTGATGAAACAATAAAGAAAAATATTGTTTTGGTGAAGAAATATAAGGTATTAAAAAAAAGTTGACGTATCTATTTTTTTTTTAATTCAGTATTTTCCTTTTAATGTTTCTGGTTTTGTATTAACTTTATTACAAATCTACTACACATGACTCTATAAGGAAAACCTCTTTTCGCTTTATGAGGCAATTGTATTATATTTGGAAGAAGGTACAGGAAAGGTGGATATCTTCTTTTCATTGTAAGGGCCATATTGTGTTTGTCCCCCTTTTATATGTTTCTATCCACCTTTCCTGTACCTTCTTCCAAATCTACTACACAACATTAAAGACATATCACCATTTAGTGTTGCTGGTAGCACAGTTGGTGTAAGACATGAAAATGTGCTGCCAGCACATGCCAAAGAACTTATATTCTTAAACATCAGGTTCTAGCACAATTTAACAGGTAAGTCCTACTGTAGACCTTTAGACCATGAGATATTTTAACCCAAAATAATTATCTTAACTAATTTAGACTATTATTGTTAACTAGACCTAATTTTGTTACATAAGTCAGTTTGTTTTGCTTTCAGACTAAACACTCAACTGTGGCTCCATTTTAGTATTGGCACTATAATTTTGAAGAAAGGGATTTAAAAACAGGGAGGGCTAGCAGTGAAATAAACTTTTTTTATATGTTAAATACCAACTCATTTTTGTACTTATATAGAAAAAAAAATCTCATTTCGTTCTTTTATCTCGATATTTTTTCATTTTCTCGTCTCAAAATGGTATCTTAATGAAAAAGTGGTTCTGGCACATCTCTGAAAATAATAATTTATTGACCAGTGTTGAACCTTTCTCAATGATGTGAGGCTGGGATAACTCAAGTCAAGTGTGATTAGTCACTGTGCAGTAAAAAATTTCTTGGTTTTCCAGGTGTAGGTATAGTTAGTAAAACCATAGAAACGTGTGTGTGTGTGTGTGTGTGTGCACATGCATGTCTCAAATAAAACCTAGATTTTTCCCTAAGAGCGTGCCAATATTTAAGCATACGTGTAAGTGTAAATGATGTTAAAACAGCTGCAAGACAATAAAATAAACATTTTACCTTTCCCCTTACTTAAAGTAAGCCACCCCAAATACTTGTCTGACACCTTAGCTCAGTTGGTAGCGCGTTTGACTACTGAGCCAGGGTCCTGGGTTCAATTCACGGCATTGCCAAAAATGTATCATTGATGAAAATATGGGTTTACCCTTTCCCAATGATGGTCGGATCCTGTCCTAGTCTTAAGATAGCTTATAAAGCATATGAAGCTATGACAGGGCCAAGCCAGCTGGTACTGGAAAAATATATTTGAATAAAAAACTGACCCAGGCCATAGACTGGAAACAGTTATGGATGTAACAAACTCTAAGTACTTAGTTTTATTTTCCAAACTGCTAGACACATTTGTTGTTTAATCTTTTTTTTTTCACCCGCCTCGGTGGCGTAGTTGGCTAACGCGCTTGTCGTGTTGAGCTCGACTTCTGAGGACGGGGAGATCGAGGTTCGAATCTCGGTCGGGTGAACTGAGGGAGGTTTTTCCTAAATGGTTTTCCACTCTCCCTCCACGCAAATGCGGGTTCACTTCCTCTAATTCAACCTTCCCAATTCCTAATACATTAGAGTAATTAGTACTTAAAGCGTATAACCCGAACGGGTAGTAAGACGGGGTGCTAAATATATATATATTTTTTTTCCCAGCTGTATGAGTTATTGGCTCTATTTTCGCTTATAACTATGACAAGCTTTGGTCCTTTCAATAGCTTCAGCCCCAATTTTTTTAAATATTTCACATTTTGTAGTAACTTATATATTAACACTTAAATGTTTTAAAAAATTCATTCAAAGCCCATTGACTAATAAATTGAATTTTCAGTCCTGAATTTAGGCATGAGCCACATGGGCTCTTGCACGCAAATTTTTGTGGTTAACAATTTTAAAAATATGCACCTAGTCAAATGTACGGCGCATGGAAGTTTCCAACACTAAAGGGAAATTTTGAACAGATCATAATTTTTGCACTAGCATGTATTTTTATTTTTAATGTGTATTTATATATTAGTTTAGTTTAACATTAAATGTTATTTATAAATTATAATACTTTAAATAACAAAGCTTATTATATTTGAAAATTACAGTTGTAGCTGCATCTAAATACCATATTATTTAAATTGAAGAATGACACATTTGCACGAGAATCAAACCCGGAACTCTTGGCTTAGTACACCAATGCTCTAACCACTGAGCTATCCAGGAATTGTCCTGTGCCCAGGGTCATTTTTCACTCATATTTTTAAGGTAGAGTTTGTGATGAACAAATGGAAATCGTTAGCTACATAAATAACGCAGCCATCTTCAACTCAGTCAGGCTTTATGCTGCCAAATGCGCAATGTCCATTGTACGAATACATTTATCAATAATCAGGCATAATATCTTTGCTATTTAACCCATCATGATATCATTTAGCGGCCTTGCAATTGAAAATATTATTGTAATCCTGAACTATGAAGATGTGATTCTTTCATTTGCTAATGAAAAGGCTAGAAGAAAACCTCTCTCAAGTTGTTGATTAGTGCATCTTCGTTTTCAGTTTGAAAAATAAACTTTTAGCAAACTACCCTACATTGCTATTTATTGGTGAATTAATAAATATTCTTTATTGTATTATTTCTTAAAATAATTCTATTTTGTATCGTTTATATTTTTTTAATATTTTTGATTTAGTTTATTTCTTAATTTTTGTAATTTTGCTTGGAAACTGAACATTTGTAAAATTGTCTCCAATTTGCAACTTTATAGCTATTTCCATATATATTTTATTGTATTGAATATGTATGTACATATTATCTTAATCAGTATATGCTACAGAATGTCAAATGTATAAAAATAGTGATTTTTTAATATTTTAGAAAAAAATACAATTCTATTAGTTTTCCATGTATTGTAGAAAAAAAGGGTGCAAAACCTTTTTGAACTCGTGAGCGCAAGGGCAGTCAAATCCCGGACTAGGAGAATCAGCAAAAACTGTACAGAAGAGTGAATACTGACCTGAACAAAGAAGATGAAGTGTTTGAAAGAAGTGTTTAGATGTGCCTCCTCGCCGAGTTGTACCACCTCCGAGAAATGTTGGTGGTAAATATGAGCGTACACTCGGAACAAACGTTTCAGGATCGTCTTCGCTATCGAGAGAAAGTTCTTTGGAAAAGGAACTCCTAAAACAGGAGCAAAACTTTTAAAAATAATGGCCCTGTCGATCGCTTAAGGGAGCAAACTGCCTTGTACTCCAGTTTAGTCTCTTTGACTGGAGGTGCCCAATAGGTGCTAGAACCCTATTGGAGGTGCCCAACAGGTGCTAAAACCCTACAAATTATCCGCCATCCACTATAGGAAAGCAATCTGAGGTGCCTATAATATGAACATGTTTAAGTACCTGTAATAATAGCATTTCTATTTATTAAAAGACTAAAGAACAAAACTTAAAATTTGGTGGGCCAGTAGCATTATCTACTTTAAAAATCCCTGGTTGGCTTTGTCAAAATTATAGTAAAAAAATAAAACCAAAGTGTTTTTGAAATGCACCTTACTGCCCTTCTGGGCTACCTACAAGCCTAATTACATTAGTGGGATAGGCCTTGGAAAGGTATAATTTAGAGGATTATGTAGTGACCAATCGAGTTGGGTGAGTGTGTGGGGCACATTTGGCTTTGACTTTAAAAAAACATGATGCGAACTCCCTGCAAATATGACAAATTTTTTAAGCAGATGTTGATGCAGTTTTTTAAATCCACCCTTTTTCTCGTGATCTCTCAAGTAGGTAACGGACATTATATGATAACAAACCATAAAAACCAATTAAGTGTTTGATGGACCATTGTAATTTAAATGAGGCATATAGCTCACCAATTTTGGAGGGGAACAAAGTTTCATCATCTAATTGATCTTGAACCCACGTCATGAGGTAGTCGATGTACTTGGGTGCAGAACACTTGATGGGTTTTTTGACTGTATGCCCATCGGCCCAATGGTATTCATACTTTGGTCCCGCCGACATGATAGAACAACTCTCCTCTGTACAAAACTCTGTAATAGTCCCGTACAGCATGTTGATTTGGTTGAAAAAGTCCACAGCTGCAACAGTCAATGGTATGAAAAAGAAACTATTAATTTCAATTCAAAGGAGATCTACATTTATAGGGATGTGGTTCTGGTGTAGTCTTGCAAAACATTAATTAAATTAGATTGTTTTTTTCATTATTTCTGAAAACCTGGTCCTCTATTGCACTAAGTACTTTGTAAAAATAAATAATCTAATAATATTTATGTATATCTTTGTATGATACCATCTTGAAATATATTATATCCACGGCTGTATTATAGTTTAAAAAAATCTATAGCCCACTATTCTGAGCCATTTGTTGAAACACATTGTTTCCCAGTGGGTTTTTATACATTTTAACAAGAGCCTAGTGATAACTAAAAATTGTAAGGCAAGGCTGTATTATATTTCTACACCTTACATGTAACCAGGGTGTGTGGTGGTGGGGTTAACCCCCCTCCCCCCAATCGATTTGAAAAATTAAAACAATCATACACAACCAATTTTTAAAACCTGCCTATTATTAATAATCACTCAAATTATTCATAATATAATGCGGCATTGTGAAGTGTTCAGTAGGGTAAAAAAATAATACTTGGGAAGATATTGACACATCATCAACAGTTCAACTTCAGTGTACCATACAAAATTCGTCTTTTTTAATCACTCTACAAGTGTTAGCAAAGGTTTTCTCTTTGAGCTTACCACTTTGCCAAGCATTTCAACTTGAGAATATAGATCTTTTAGCTGCCATTAACATGATAAATCGGCTCAAGGAAAAATTTCAAGAAATAAGAACAAACACTGAAATTAAGTTTTCAACTATTTACGAATCACCTAAATCACTCGTTGAATTGTTTGGTTCAAATCTTGTCACACCAAAACTATCAACCAGACAAACACAGAGGTGTATTGTAAAAGTAGACTCTGATGAGGCTTAATTCAGAGGTGCAATTTTTTCGCTGTTTTTGGATCATTTTGGGAGTCAATTAAAAACTTGTTTCTTTAACCATCAAGAAAGTGCTTGGCAATATTATGTGCCAGATGCCAACAGAGGAATCGGTTATCACTGAAGCAGAGAAGGAACATATGAAAAAGCTGATTGTTTTTTATGGGCGAAATTTGCAGTGTAGTGATGTGGCACGAAAGAGTGAATGAATTGAAAATAAGTTCAAGAAAGGCTATGAACTATTGTTGCCCACAATGAAGAAATATTACCAGTGACCAGAACTTTGTTGAAACTCTTAGTAACCTTTATAGTGTCAACAAGCACCAGTGAAAGATCATTCTAAACTCTTCGGAGACTAAAAACTTACTTGAGAAATACAACAGGGCAGCAAAGGCTGAATGGCCTAGTGATGTTAAATATATATTGAGAAATAAGCATCTCTTTGGACGAAGTTCTAGATTAAATGGCAAAGTCACCTCGTCGATTGGAATTCAGACTAAATTAATGTTGTGATTGGACACTGTCCTTAAGTTAGTTTGCTGTTAAACCAAAGAATGTCTCTTTCGTGTTTTATAATAAAACAAAATTGTTTTTAAATGATCTTGTATTATGTTAGTCTAATCCTGTTTCAGGGTTTTAATTTTTACTAAATTTCAAGCCTAATGATTATTTATTATAATCGTAAATCGTCACTTAGGCACTCAAAAGCCAGCAAAGTAGTGGGCTGCCGACAGTGAACAGTATGGCACAGGCATGTTGTTTTAAAGTTTTACAGATACATTTTGGAGGTATTTCTTTTAGACCATTTCGCTGCAATGACAAAGCATTATTCCAAAAATTCTACTTATAAATCAAAGATTGTGACTAAAATTTTATAGATGTAAAATGCTTAATAATTTTATCAATATACTACGGCAAAAATTAGTTCATGTATTATGTTTTATATAATGTAAAAATTCGAAAACTTTCCTGGAGAAGGACTTGTAAAGTCCGTTCATGATAGGTTTTTAGCTGGATGACAGTTCGAAAATTATATGTTTAGGTTTTGGGTTGCCCACACTTGTAAAAGATCACTGTTTTGTTATAAACGTAAAGATCTCTAATTACCTGTTATATATTACATTTAAAATAACATAAACTTAAGTTTTCTCATACTTTTTCATCTTTTAAAATTATCTCTTTTAATCCAACTCGAAACAATATTGTAAACATAATTAAAAGTACCTATTCTTCGTTTTAGAATGTTATTGATTATGTGTGATATAGTGCACACATCAATACCTTTTAATGCAGGCATCGTATTTACTTGGAAAAGAGATAAAATTTTGTAGATTTTTTTACATACAATAAATGATTTTATGATTATTTTATTGTATTTTGAAATATTTAACTGAATAAAATATTTTCAACAGTTGCGTGCCTGCATCATTGTAAAAAAATTTTTTACCGTCATGTACAATCATATGGTTTAAATTCGTCAATCGCTATTTTGAAGTTATGTTCGTTAGAAGTTTTTGTGAAAGTGGTGTGAATTTTTTTTTAAGTGAAATAAAGCAATAAATAAACTTTGTGTCCGTCCTCAAATAAATATATAAATAATATTGACCTAAATTACTGTGGTTAACTATCACATTAATATATTACCATCTGTTTTCATTACAGTCATCTAAAGTTATAGATGTCAGCTGCTGGTGTAGTGATATATTAAGGATTACTTCTGGTAACATTTTGAGCTGTCATCCAAGTAAATTTAGGTCATGAATGAATTATAGTCCCATCCCTGCTTTTTACTAGTGTAGAGTCCATACCTCTCGGGGCTGACCCCACCGCCTCCCCCTCCATTTATTAATCCTAGCTACGCCTATGCATGTATCCACCCTATTTACTTTATATAACATGGATAAGTGATACGAGTATGAATAAAATTGGTTAACCTACTAGCTATTTAAAAAAATAATAATAATGCCTTTATTTGGGCAGAGTTAAGGCCAGCGTCTTTTCTTACACTTGAACCCTTAATAATAAAGAATATAAATTTAATACCTATGTACTAAAACTAATTTATAATACTTGTACAAAAATAATAATAACAATCAAAAATTTATTGCCCACATACATAAATGTAAATTTATGAACATATTACAATAAAACAAATGAGGAAAGTAGAACTAACTAAAGAAGAGAAAAAAACCCAAAAAGAAACAATCACTCCACACACACATTCAAATGTCATTATGCTAAGCATAACAACATATAAAAACATAATGGAGATAGCAAATAATTACAAAAAGAAAACAATGCTGATACTATTTAGTAGCTATATAGATTAAATACACCATCATCATCATCATCAATTATTATTATTAGTCGAAACTGGCTAATTTTAAACTAAAGGGACAACTAGAAAAATTCAAACTATCCAAAAATTTTAACTAACTAAGTTTTTACTTGGGCTTATAAAAATAACTTCAAACATTAATTCAGTGAAGTAAAATATGTTAGTGTATCTATTACTTTAAAAGTACAAAGACCGCTAGATCTTAGAATTATTTAGAAATATCTAAAACAATATTGAAATTTTGGGCTTTTACCGGCTGTCATCGGCAAATCATAGCATTTACCAATATCTGTTGGTAAATGTTCGAAATATTTTATAGCATATTTAAATTTTGAGCTTTTACCATCTCTCATCGGTAAATTCTAAAATTTATTAACATGTCTTGGTAAAAGTGATCATATTTATTATCTTAGCTAATTAAATGTTTTTTTATTTAGCTATCAATTTACATTTTACCTTTTTTGTGATTTTGAAATCTATTTTGTGTTGGATAAGTTCTTGCCACAGTAAATTAAACCTATTACAAGCAGATAAAGCAGTGAACTCTTAAAAACCCATGATTTTTTTTAACGAGAACTTAGGAAACTCAAGTTGCCATATGCTGATACTAGAGGGCATGGATCTGGTATGCCTTTCAAACATGTCCTTATATTTTAATAATTTAAAGTGAATACTTTACATTCATAATATAATAATTGATAGCATTAGTATTTGAATAGGTTTATAAGCTAAAAATATTTATAGTAATTTTAATATTATTATCATTATTATGAATATTTTTTAGCTTATTTTAATTTATTTTGTTCTTTTTTTTTTTATGAAAGGACACCTCTATGACACCCCATGGTACCCAGCGCGGATCACCCCATTTGTACCCCCCTTGCTATGCCAATGAGATTTTTACAAGCAGGTTCTAAGGGGATTCCCTCTACCGCTCGATTGAGCCACACTCTTTGTTCACGTATTGCAGTACCTCAGTTTCAGTCTGGTATTGTGTGAGTTGTGTGAGTTTGTACGGTACATAAACCTTTCGCATTTTGTATTTTGTATTGTTTGGAACAGTTGTTTGTCCTGTTTCAGTCTATAAAAATGAGTGATGATGTGTGTAAGAGAGATAGAAGCTAGATTTTGAAGAGGGATAGAATGAGTAGGTGTCAGGTGAGTGGGTATCGAGATTATGATGAACATGAAGAGGGACTAGACATGAGGAGAGGTATTGAGTATATCTTGTTAGTAATATTTTCGGTATCATTACAATAGGGTGTAGATGCCGTCTTATCAGCAAGTTGTAGCCAGTCAAGTTTGTTATATGTAGAAATATATTCACGGGATCTCATGTCGAAGATCTTACACACGTGATTTGAAGTTTTTGTAGCTTACTAGCAAGATCATCAGACAAGTCATTGTAAACTATATCATAGTGGTCAAAGTGAGGAATTATTAAGAGTTTGAAAAAAATATTTTTAAAGATCAGCACTTTCAGTACCAGGCCACGATTATGTACCTACCTGCAGAAACCAAGCAATTTTAGAGATTAAAAAAAATTAATTTCTCCACAGCCACACAATGGATTTTAAAAGTTCAAAGACCAGTTTGGAGCCACATTCTTCTTTATTATGAATAATTTTAATCTCGTGTAATATCTTGTAAAGTGCTCATACTAGGGTTCTTATTAAAAGTGTAAAAGGCAAAAACAAAAAAGTCATACAAATAATAAACTCATACAATCAGTTGATAAAGTAGATTTATGTGATAGGTGTTGTTGTATACAATAAAATATTCATATAGGCTCATAATGAATAATTCAAATTTTAAATGCTACCTGATTTGTAAATAAATATATTATAAAA
The DNA here is from genome assembly GCA_902141375.1 of Timema poppense. Lineage (NCBI taxonomy): Eukaryota > Metazoa > Arthropoda > Insecta > Phasmatodea > Timematidae > Timema > Timema poppense. Next base: position 193,869 of record CABFOV010000172.1, on the reverse strand, counting down.
TTATATTTTATTGACTATAGTCTTACCCACAACCATAATGCATTGTAGTCTATACATTAGAAATGATGATAGCTTATATCACTAATTCCGCCAATTCTTCTAATGCATCATCATTTCCATATATATAATGAGCTAAATTCACTATTTATGTCATTTCATCATCAAAGTGTGTCTTATGACTTCCAGATAAAATGTATTTATCCACCACATTTTTATCGGGAGTTTTAAGTACCTGGTAACTTTTATCTGGAAGTTAAAATGGTTATTATAGTGATGCATTGTTTTTAATGAGTTTTCGACTATCAGAATCTGTTTTTAGGTTAAAATCTTGGTTCACCTGTTTAATAAGCACAGGCCCAGCGTCTAACTATATAAAGTTAGAACATTTAATTCACCATTTTATATAAACTGACAAGCTATTTATAGAGTTATATTTATATAAGAACAAATTATCAAAATGTGAGTACAATAGATGAAATTTTGTAAACGTTGTACCCAAGTATTTCCCACATTTTGGCAGACACCAAAATCAGTACTTGCAATACATCTGAGCTTCTGCGCCCACATCATGCCATCTGTTTCCTTGCACTCGTTTAGCCGCCATTATTTAACCAATTTTGAGCATTCTCGCCACTCACTTGGTTGTAGCGCTAACAGCAGGGCTTATACGCATGCGTACACCAGTAAAAACAGTACCAACTTTGTGTGTTCTGAATAAAAATATACTTATCCTACAGATAGCCTGATAACTTTTATCTGGTAGATAACTTTAACCTTCCAATAGCAATATGTATCCGGTAGTCATAAGACCGGCCTTAAGAAGATAAATGTATTTAATAATACCAAGATTGATAAAGTTTGATAATTTTGAATCATTAGCTTACAGGGTAACTATTCAAATTTATTGAACTTTTATCAACCTTGGTATTAATCAATTCACAGATAAAATTAAAGCAAAATTCACTCAAATCACAAGACAAATGTTTTGTCATAAATATTGACCTATTATTTGCCCATAATCCTTTGCGTTTTATGACATCTTTTCCTATAAACATTAAATTGTTTATTTAATCAATATTATTCAAGATTGTAATTCCATAACATAATATGAAAGGTTATATTAAGTAAGGATGGGTAAGAACCATAATTATATAGGCCTTAAATAAATTATAAAAAGTTCAAAAGTTAGGTTTGTATCAAAATAATTGTTTTAAACGTTAATTTTTGTTTTTATATCTGTGTCATCATCTAACGGTTGTAGCAATTGTAATCAAAGTTTATATTACATGTAATATCGCTCTCAATACACTTAAGAACCAAAGACAATAGGTGATCTTGGCTTATAGTTGATATAACTCATAAAGCATTTCTTGGTTTAATTGAGTATACAAAATGATCTTTGTCCTAAATTTGATCTAATTATCGAAAGATAAATCATCAAATTAATATGCACATTTGGAAAACTTGTTACGGTTTATCTTTGTTTTGGATTTTATTATTTCAACTACATATAATGTGTCCTGTACAACACAAAAAACAAGACAAACTCATGAATAATGTTTGTTTCTAAATCTTACAAACAAGCTTAAGTATTGACCAATATTTGGCTTTGGAATGAACTTTATAAAGATTTGTCTGCAAGAAAATTGAAGGTATCATGTAACATGGTATGGTATTTTTGTCATTTCTGTGACGAGTGACTACAATTCGATAAAATAATCATCTTTTGCATTCAATTCTGGTAACTATTCTTCCAGGTCTCATCAATCTCTTCCTTTTATGAGTTTAGCCTTTATTATTATTATTATTATTATTATTATTATTATTATTATTAGCACCGAGTCTTACTACCCGTTCGGGTTATACGCACTTACGCTAATGTGCAATGGTAAGGTGATTGTGAGATGAAATGGAGGACCTACAGTTTAACGTGGGATCCGAACCACGGTGGAGGCCTGGCATTCCTCACATTCACAAGATGTCTTGTCAGAGGTGAAGGAAGGGTTTGGTAATCAGATAAATCTTTGCCGGGACCGAGGATTGAACCCCGGCCGCCAGCATAGAAGTCCGACACCTTACCCCTAGACCGTCAGGTCACCATTTAGCCTTTACATTGTTTATATTTTGTATTCATATTTTATGTGTAAACTTATGTTTTAGACATTTCATCAAATCATTTGAGATTTATATTTTTGTTGATGCATTATAAATTCATATAAATGTTCATATCTTACACTATGTTTCTTCACCAAAATTAGATTTAAATTATACATTTTTGTGTTTGGTAATTTCACTTGATACATCTACCACTTCAATAACAGTACTGTTTAATTTAAACTTTTATTATAACTACTCATTACTTTCAACTATTTTTTTAGAATGTTTTCTAAAATGCTTTTCATTGTTTGTAATTAGAATTTAAAGCTAAGTTCATTTTCCATCTATTCATAATCTTCATATATGTTATCATCTCAAACATAAACCAAAATCCAGAAGAGCATAATATAATTTTGCAATTGTGTACAACTCAATTCCAGGTTCTGTTTTTACATTCTGCTACACAGATTTCATTGTAATTTTTTTTAATGATATTGCAGCATCATAACATCAGGCTATAAAATATATGTAAAATAAATGCAGAGTGCCTAAAAAAGGAAGTAACTTCAGCTTTATGTGGATGTGGTTCCTTCATCTGTAAAGCTAGGTTTAAGAATGCTACCAATGAAATCTTCTGATTGACAAATGGTTTTGCTGAACTACTGTGGAACATTGATACATCTTAACAAGGATCTTTACATTTAAATGAAGGCCTTTTATCTTTATTTAGCCAGTTTCATGTTTTAGCTTAGCCTATCTTCATAAGACATGACATTTGATGCACGCTCTTAATAAATAACATTAAAAAACAAGAAAGAATTCCAAGCTTTTTTACTTCAAACCCCTTTCCTAATAAGATAATATTTTCTTGCAGTAGTGACAAATTTACCTATAAATTGTAATTCATCTATTAATGGACCATCCAAAAGTGAGATGATCATGTGAATAAACATGTTTATTTTCAATCCCAAAAACATTAGATTTTCCCTCTCTACCTTAGCTACCATTGTGGTTGCATGTAACACCAACAAGTTTTCATCTCTGACTCTCATAAAAACTAAGCCATGTTGTCTACTTGAAGCGAAAAATGATTTGCAGTGTGCTCTGTCACACATTGAATTCAAGAACTGATTTTAAAAAAACAGTCCCAACAATTACACTAATTTTCAGTCCTATTTTGGTACCACTATGCTGCCAGTTTCACATTGATTTTTGTATAAAATAAAGGAGTGACTACAACACAACATTTTAAAGATTTTCTCATAACTCTCCCAAAAGATAAAGGGGGGAGTGAGGGGTAAGATAAGTTTGATGATATAGGTTCCAAGGGTGGCATCAGCTGGGAAATTTTGGGTTGGGCCAAACTCAGTCTATACAGAAAATTATAATAGTAAAATAAGAAAATGTAGCTTACCAGTCTTTATTTAAAAGGCACACTATTTTTTTTAATGTGACACACATGGGCGTAGGGAGTATTTAAGTTGAAGCGGGGTAGGGGGGGGGGAGGTGTTAAAATTGTAAGTTTATGATTTGGTGTTAAGACTTACTATTAAACCCTAAGAAATAAGAACAATGTTACTTTATGCGTATTGGTGGAACTTTATTGTGAGGAGGAAAGATGGGGGTGGTGCAAGTAACAAAAAATTAGGATCTTTTTACCCTCCTGTTCCCCAGTTAATGTTATAAAATTGGATGGTCCTAGAATATATTTGTAGTGATCCTAATTTGGAGGGTTTTTGAAAATTATACTCTTTTAAAGCTATTTAGAACGTTATACCCATTGCATTTTTTTAAATTTGGATACTCCTATAGGCTACTTGGTGTTATCTCTTCTGGCAAATTTCTGAAGAATTAACGCCTCTAAATCCTATTTTAAGAATGGCTCAGTGATTTTTTTTTTTATAAATTAGATACCCTATAATTTATTAAAAGTGCTCCACACAGATTTTTTTTTAAATTTCAATGCCCCTATCTAGAATTTTCCTAGATTTTTTTCCCCCAAAAAATTAGAAGCTATCTGAAATAGTCTTCCATCGGCAATTTTTTTAAAATCGGATGCCCTTAGACGCTATTTGCAATAGTTCTCACCTGTATATATATTTTTTCTAACCAGATGCCTTAAGAACTTGTTGAATGTGGTCTTCCCCTAACACAGCTTTAAAAATTTAATGATTTTAGAAACTGATTGGAGTATTCCTCGCTTGGATTTTTTTTAAATATTATATGCAAGAAGCTAGTTGGGGTGACCCCTTACAGGTATTTTTTTTAATTAAATGCCCTTAGAAGCTATTTGAAGTGATACTTTCCTGGAAGAGTTTTTAAAAGTGAATGCCTCTTAAGTTATTTGAAGTATGATACAAGGCCATCTTCAAGCTTTACATTTAAAACTTTGGAACATTTCAGAAGGTGAGAGGAGGTTGGGGGTTGAGAGCCCCCTAAACCCACTACCTGCCTATATCCATGGTGACACACATATTCACTTGTTAATAATATCACTATACATACATATCCTGGCCTAACAATAATGAGCAAAGAAATTCACATTTCACTCTTTTCAATGTTTAGTGACTGAAGCTTAATTCACACATTCACCGAAAATAGAAAGCAGACTCTGCCTTAGAGGTGCAGCAATTTACAGACTAAGTTGATCCATGATGCACTGCAACCCTAACGTAAAACAGCTAACTAACAACAGATTTTATTTTCTAGTAAATAGACGTATATTTTAGATAGTTGTCCTGATGGATGTTTACAAATTATAATGCTGTGTCGTGGCACAATCCAATACATCAATACACACATTTGACATTAACAGGTTATTTCAAATCTCCTAACAATGGCCAATGAAGCTGTCTGCTAGTTTCTGGCTGTAGAGCGCATGTGCACTGATTTTTAAGATGGTTTGTTTTCCTGTGCCTAACTTCTTGAGCAGAGTATACAAAGTAGAGAATAGCTTAACTTCAGCAGAACAGCTAGCGCTGATTAAGCAGAAATCTTGTGATTGGCTTAGAGCACGTCACATGACCATGTTTCTGTTCTGCGCTAGTTTTTCGGCAAACGTGTGAATCCACAGTAAAAATAAATAATTAAAATGCACATGATTGTCTCCAGGAGCTTCAATTCATATGAATATGCCATCTAGAGGCTGTTCTAGAAAGCAGACCTGTGAAGTTAGAAGCAATTTTAGATGAAGGTGAAGTCGATAAAAATGTAACACTAAGACTTCAAAATAAAAACTTATAAAATTATAACAATATATGGTAGATGTAAAATTGTACTTTTATACTTTTTATTCTTTAGGACCAATATTTATAGTTTTGATTGACAAATTTATTCAAATATAAATTCACAATGCCAAAGAAGCTTCCCACAAAGTAATCAGTTTGGAAAATTTTACTGCAGTAAATTTTTTATTACTAATTAATATATTTTAGCCAGTATCACATTGATTTTTGTATAAAATAAAGGAGTGACTAGAACACAACATTTTAAAGATTTTCTCAAAATTATCCCAAAAAATGGGGAGAATGGGGGATGAGATAAATATGATGAAATAGGTACTAAGGATGGAATCAGCTGGAATTTTTTTTAAGCCACTGCTCTATGCTATTATTAGTTAATGATGAGGGAAATGAAGTATGATTATATTTTAGCACTTCCTTTCTCTATTGTAAAGCACCTTCGTGTGTAAATGATAGAAAGTCACATACTGTTCACAGCCACCCACTCATTAAGGTCCTCTCCTTCAGGCAGCATCACAGCTAGTCGAAGGTTCCCGGAGCCTAGAGTTGCTGCTGCATGTTTCATAAGGTCATACTGGTGCGTCCCCTCCGGTATGTTTTTCTTTGGCTTGAAAGTTTTGGACGAACGGCTTCCGCTGTATGTATAGCACAACTAATGAGTACCAAGGTTAATGTGTGAAAGGGATTTGTTGATATAAGTAATACAAATATTATTTCCATGTCAGGATGTGTATAAAAAATACTATAAGAATGGGATAAACAAAAACATTACTATTTTAAAATTGTTTAGGGAAAACTAAATCTATGATCGCTTTGGTTTCTAGTTTATATCAATGATTTATGCCAATGTGACAAAGTGTAATCTCAAGTTATTTGTAGATGACACAAAACTGATTTATTTTGGAACCAATCCGATATTATTTTTGAAACAGTAGAGGAAGACATTGGTCAAAGTTACCCATTGGTTACACAATAAAATGTTAACGTGCAACCCTAAAAAGACACATTTCACCAACATTACTTCCAATCTTAAAATTCTCGGACTAATGCTATACTTTTATTTAATGGCACCAAAATAAATTATGTTTGAATATAAGCTAGGTTATTACAAAAATATTTAGGACAATACATTGAAAATTGCTTAAACAGGAATGAATATAACTAACCATATAAATAGTAAGATAATACCATTTAATGGTAGGACCTATATTGTCAAGAATAAATGAATTAATGCCTTCCCTTAAAGATTCTCAAACAATTTTTCTTCATACATATTCAGTCATCTTTGATCTATGAATGAAGCCTGAGTTAATGCAACCAATTACAGATTAAAAGAACGAACTGCCACAAAGCAGGGTCATAAAAAAACTAGTGGCCTACTAACTTTTATTTAGACATAAGTTAATACCCAAAATATGTATTATATAAATAAGATGCTAACCCTTTATGCAAGAATAAAATATCTATCTTATTCTCTAATTTATAGCCCAAATAACATATTAAATAGATGAAATCAAGTATTACCATATTATATATGAATAGAAAAATTCATGAACATAACACAAGGAAGCTTAATGACTTTAACCAACAATATACTGGTAAATGTGAAACCAAATCTGCTCTAAATTTAAAATATGAGTAAAGAGTGAGCCTGGGCACAGGCTGACTCCTGGATGTACTTCATTCACGGTAGGAGTTTACCTCTGAAAGGTCTTTTTTCCTACCAATATCCTACTATATAATAGATTTCTGGTAGGGAAAAAGGTCTTTCAGAGGTAAACTCCTACCGTGAACGAACTTTAGCTCAGTGGTTAGAGCATTGGCGTCCTAAACTAAAGATCTCGGGTTTGATTCCCGTGTGCAGGTGTCATGTTTAAATTTATTAACTTATAAGATTTCTGTCTTGACTTACAGTACATAAGAGTAAACTAGTAAATGATTATCAACAAACAAGGTGTAAATCATTGTAATAAGCCTACATGAATGTTCATATGGTGGGGGACAACGAGTGAAGAATGATTCTGAATACGGGACGAATCTTGGATAGCTCAGTGATAGAGCATTAGCGAGTTAAGCCAAAGGTCCTTGTTTAAATTCTCATGTCCAGTTGTAATTTTTCAATTAATTTAAATTAAAAGAATTGTGGTCTCCTCCTTAAAGAGAATCCCATAGTAACAATGATTTTACACCTTATGTATCAATATTAATTGAAATTCGATCTAATTACATTCTTGTATTGTCCACTTAGCAGTATAACAACCCTCCCAAGTCAAAGGTTGCTGTGAAATCAATGATATATCATGGTAGCCGATGATTTACAGAGGGGTGCAGAATATGTCTGAACGTACGAACGAGGTTTGGGGGAAATTAAAGCAGTCCTGGGGAAATCTGGGGCAAGAAAAAGTCAAAAAAATTTGGTTATGTTTTTAGTACATTCTGGTTCTGATATGGTAGTTTCATTTGTATGAAAAACTAAGGCAGATGACACTCAACAACCATGTAGCCATAGTGCCATGTGCCATAGTGAGGCAGTGTTGATGTAAGCATAAAGAGTTGCGGTGTCTAGTGGCTAAGATAATGTGTAAGAGTTCTAGATAAAAAGTCAGAGGTTCAGATAAAGGTCAAAGGAAAAATCTAGTAATTCAACCTGGCTAAAGGCATGATTGAGTGATGAGTCATCAATCATCTACCCTACCGCGGGTGTTTGGTAGCTATGGCGGGAAGGCGAGGGAGATTAGGGAAGGGTGAGCGATGTTTTGTTTTAGTTTGAATTCAGACACCCTTATATTGCGGCCTAATTACATGGTGATGTGCGCACAGTTTATTTAAACTCATGACATGCGTATTGTAATAATTGTGTAACCATGACATTGTTGTATTTAATGGAACTATTAGGATTTGTACATTGTACCATAGAAAAATGTTTATAAAAAATTAGATGGTTTGGTGAAACAAATGCTTATTATGTCAACTGTGCTTATTGTGAATGGCATGGCAGACCTGATAAACTCGGATATCATGTATCTAATAAACATCCCCAAGAAAAACTAGCTAGAGTATTTTTCCTAGTGTGGTTTATAGTGATAGACCTTGCAGGAGTGGTGAGTCTATGAAAATCAACTGTTAAATAAAGAGATCCTGGAATTACACTCCAGTGCCTCTTGCAATCAAGATGTAAAATTAAATGTTGGTACCGGTAAGCCTTCTGTTATCAATAAACAATTAATAACAATATGTAATGCTCACAAGAATATGGGGGAAAACTAATTTTTTATAAGGTAGGAACTATAAAAAGGACTAATTAAAAATATATTTGAATTTGAATTTTCTAAACTATGTAGTAGGTAATAATCCTTATTCCCTTCAGCCTCTATAAAAAAAATTCAATGTTTTAGTTTAGTGCTATAGTTTTCGGGGAATTTTTTTTTTGAAAAGTTATGTTCTAGGGAAATATTGATCTTTGAACATATTCTGTACCCCTAAATTAACACACATCCATCACAGATTCTGCCTTATACAAGTAAATAATGAGCCTGAGCACAGCTAATTATAATTTAAATTATCTAATACCTTGTCAATAGGTTCATCAATTTGTTTAACAATGTTAAACCTATATTATTATTATTAGCACCGTCTCTTACTACCATTTCAGGTTATATACACTTAAGCTAATGTGTAATGGTATGGTGATTGTGTGATGAAATGGAGGACCTAAAGTTTAACATTTAGGCCTAACGTGAAATATACTTGTAAAATCTAATTTGCCCCCACAACTATATACAATGAATCAGCCCAATACGAGCCACAAAATGACAAAAATAAATAAAATCTAGTCTTAGTAGGCCTATCAGCTCTTTGAATAAATTGTTATTATGTAGGTCCAACCTTTAAACTTAAATCGAAAGGCCTACCGTTATGCCACTTAGTAAATAAACACCTACCAAAACCACATTTCATTTTTGCGAAGTACTTCTAGAATTTTTTTAAAATCTATAAGCAAGCATAACAATATTCAAATTGTCATAAAATATATGCTAATGTTTACGCTCGAGTTACGAAATGTTATTAAAAGAACAAATGTCAACTTACAATAGGAAGCTCATTCCGAATTATTATTTAATTGAAAATAATTAAATAATCTTGCTCTTGCTAAGAAGTTGATTTTGATATATATAATTTTTTTTCAATATTTCATTTTTCCCATCTTAATTTGTTTATCATTTGGAAAACCTATTTTCGTTTAAGAATGGCAGACAGACAACATGGCCGACTTGTCATTTGCTAGTTGTCGAAACAAAAAATAAATAAATCTGGCATACGAAGTAAGTTATACACTACAAAACACAACTGCACTGTTGTTACATACAAAATACAAGGTCCACATATTTAATATAAATTATTCTATTTCACTTTAGACAGGGGTACAAATTATTTTTTATTTCACGGATTCTATTTAAATTGCTGCAACTCGACACAATGTGGAATTAGCCTATTTGTTTGTGGATCAAGAGTAAGAGGTGGACCATGAAACTAGTTAAATGTTTTAGACGGATGTGTGAAAAAAGAGATACATAAGAGTTTTAAGAACAAAAGAGCATGTATGAGTCGGTGTCGAAGTGAAGAAGTATGCAAGTGTATGGAAATGTGAAGGAAGTTAAGGAGGGTGGATTAAGAACAGAGCTTTTTTTTTATCTATAACCACAGTTTCTTGCCTACCCTGGAAGGGAACCGTGAAATTATATATACTCGTATATATATATATATATATATATATA
>CABFOV010000172.1:168163-183685 GCA_902141375.1 Timema poppense | reverse complement strand
TATTATTATTACTATTATACAACTTTTTTTTTGACATAGTAAAATATACATATGTTTATATTTTATAGAGGTAGTGATGGCATATGATTGCTTAACCAAGATTAATTCATATTAAGCTTTTATATAAATTTAAAGAAAACCTTTGATTATGTTAACAATGAAATATTTATATCAAATTGGCCAATATGAGTATTAAAGGGAAAGCTGTGATTGGTTTAAATCTTTTTTTATCAAATAGGAAACCATATAGGTCTAGTAAGGAATTTAAGGGTACATTAGGACTACATGTAAAGTGAAGGATATATTGTACCAATTACACCCTACACCTAAAAGCTAGAGGCCATTACTAGTCTAAAAGAGGGTGGTTGGAACTTAGGGGAAAGATTACAACAAAGAGTAAAACATTTGCAAGTTAAAGAATTATTTGAATTATTTATTCAATTTAATTAACAGAGGTAAGACAAAAATTACATTGCCTTACAAGTCAAACTGAAGTGTGTTGGAAAACAAATAAATCATGGCTGAGTCTGTACTTGCGCAGTACGTTTGAAAGTTTATTTCAATCTCTTAACATAAATTTTAATTTTATTTAAACAAGTCTGGAACAGACCAAAAACATACATAATGCTTAATATTATGAAAAATAATATTAAAGAAACTTTCTTTAATTATTTACAAACCATTTGAATCACCACAATAAATTCAGACTAAAAAAATTGTAAGATCAAGATTTAAATTTAAATATCAAATCAGATATTTATTAAAAATTTAAATTACTAAACCTTACGATGATTACAAAGAGCTTAAATATTATATTTTTAATGGTTACAACGCGTCTGATTCACCACTGTGAATACAGACAAAACAAATTTAAATTTTAGAATCAAAAATAAATTTAAATATCGAATCAGAGATTTATTAATAGCACAAAGGTTTAACTTCCCGACTAAAACTCAATTCCTTCTCGGAACTATTACCCTCGCCACTTTTAAAGAAATCGACCAAATTCCCACATTTTAATATTTCATATCAAAATAGAAAACAAAGCATTGTTACGTTAGAATACTTGTAATTTCTCACAAAATGAACCGGTGTATTTTAAAGTCAAAACCTAACTAACCAACAAAAATAAGATACTTTAATATGTACTCCGAAGAAGATACGTCTACAAAAATAACCTACAAAGGAAACATTATCAAGTTAAATAATTAAAAAAATTATTGGTAACCACACTAGCAATAAAAATTAATATTTAAACTAAATGTGTTAAGCCAAAAAATTTGGCTACCCGAATATTTTAAGAAATTACAAAAATACCAGAGCCCAAGTGGCAACAGGAAAAATTAAGTGTCCCATAACAGAATTTACTTTCAAAAATAAAACTTTTAACAAAACATTTCAGATGCCTAAACTGACTGATTTCAACTACATAATAAGCCTAGGGGTTCAAGATAATCAAACCCATATTTGAAATATAAATTTATATAATCAATAATATATAAGTATTTATAGCCATCCTGGCTAGATAATGTTCTAGTCTTGAATAGAACTTATCGTGGAGGTGATGGATGTAATGGTCTTCGATGCTAGCTGAACGCTAGCTATATATATATATATATATATAGTTGATGGATTGGTAGATAGGAAATTTCCTTATTAGGATATTATTAATATTATTATTACTATTATTATTGTGTCTTAATACCCGTTCGGGATGTACGCACTTACGCTAATGTGTGATGGTAGGGTGATTGTGAGATGAAATGGAGGACCTACAGTTTAACGTGGACTCCGAACCACGATGGAGGCCTGGCATTCCCCACATCCACAAGTTGTGATTAATACACGTCTTATCAGAGGTGGAGGAAGGGTTTGGTAATCATATAAATCTGTGCCGGGACCAGGATTGAGACCTGGACCCCATAACAGAAGTCTGACACTTTACCCCTAGACCCCCAGGTCACCCTCAATTAGAAAATTGATTATTAGTAGTGTTAAGTCACACGCTAAGCAGCTGGTGGATATGCTACGTCTCTTTAATCACGTCCGCCAGTCTCTTGCTGGGTTTTATTTCCATTTGACTTGTTCCCAAGACACAAATACCAGACACATGGTGATTGGCTGCGGACTCTAGCTACGTTCATTCGGTCACGTAGACAAGTTCAAGAATACGAGTGGTCCACCTGTAGCTTAGTCGGGCCAATCAGGGAATTTCTGGATCCCTTTATTGGAACATGTTGTCGCTGCATCATCCATAGCTTGTTTAGAACTTCTCTTCATTCTAGTATTTGGTGTGAACAAGCTGGTTATGGAAGTCACGCCAGTCCGGAAAATACAACGAGTGAATAGAGCAGCTATATTAGACAAGATTGTGATATTTAATAATGCTGGATGTCCATGAGTATAAGTTTATTTGGGGTGGTATTTTACTAGCTAATCTTGCTAGTATAAATATTAAAGGATGTCTATATGTGAGGTCTTATTTGGGGCGGGTAGTAACATTATGATATTAGCAATACAAGCTAATGTTACAATATATGTACTTAGATCAATTGATTATGAACTATTAATAATGTTTCAATTTTCATTTCATAACAGTGTGCAGGCCCATCCTTAGTAAATGCGGGCTCCCCAGTTATCTGTCCCCCCCATGGTCCCCTCCCCCCAAAAATATTGTTTTTAGTACTGCATTTTATATTACCCGTTCGGGTTATAATATGTTAATGTACTAATTTAGCTAATGAGTTAGGGATAATTATGGTTGAATTTATAGGAAGTGCATACGTATTAACATGGAGAGAGAATGGAAAAATATTTAGTTTTAAACCACCCCCAGTCCACCTGACTGGGATATAACCTTGAGCTCACAGTCATTGGCAGCTAGTCTATCGAAGCGGGTAAAAGATTTTTAAGGGCCAGTTTCATAGTCAAATTTAGTACGCCTCAAGTGCGGCGCTACACTAAATACAAGACGACACCTACCTAAACCAGAATGGAATGGGCCGTTCTCGCATAGGAAACTGGCCCATTCCATTCTGGTTTAGGTAGGTGTCATCTTGAGCTTAGTGTAGCGCCGCACTTGAGGCGTACTAAACTTGACTATGAAACTGGCCCTAAGACACTTTACTTTTATTTAGTGTTTGTTATAATAATATTTTGCACATATATAGGGTGTTCCCGGGTTAAACGGCTAAACTTTGGGAAGTGGTGGTGGATCAAAACACTAACTCAAAATGTTCTTTGGAGATTTGTTCGTTTTCGCTTTCTTTTGGTGCACAATATTAAATAAAAACAAAGTCGGTAGGTATTAAATAAAATATGAGTTATTTTTTTTTTTCAAAATGATGGCCTCAAGCCTGGAGACAAGCATTGCAACTATAAATGAAAGAACGAGTAGCTGACTGACGATGTGCGACTGTTGTTTCTTCACGCGCTTGTGTTATCCTTTGTCATAATGATTGAAGGTCGTTAACAAGAACCACATACACTTTTTTGTTGAGAGCTCCCATACAAAACAATTGAATGGCGTTAAAACGGTTGAACGCATAGTCCAAATCATAGGTCTTTCACCGAGGAAAATTACCATTGCTGAGGATCTCTGCAGAAAAACGAGATTTTATTTGGTTTGTTGCTGTTTGAATGAAAAGGGAGTTAAAACGAACTAGTCTCCAAAATACATTTTGAGTTAGTTTTTTTTTATCCACTAACACTTCCCAAAGTTTAACCGTTTAACACGGGAACATCCGGCACACCAATTTTCAGTTATGTAAGTTGGTGGTACATCAATTGGGTAAAAAGGATAAATCTTGAAATTTTCTTTGAAGACATATTTTCCTAGACCTTCATCATTATCTTAGTATCAAAATAGTTTCCTTTTCTTCCTACATGTTTTTCTTTAAACTTTGTATCTATTTCTTGTTGTTCAGCAATCTCCATTGCAGTAATAATTACTTACATATTTACTAAACCTGTCGCTCCCATGAGAACTTACTACAAACACTAACTTAATACTAAATTACCGCTATACTGCAAGTAAGATTATGAGTTAATCACAATAAATAGGTAATTCACGTGTTACGTAAGAATATATCTTCAGAGTTAGCTGTGCTTTATTCTTTGTTTTAATTAGTCATATTTGTTATCACTAGGTGTAAGCACCACACTGATATTTTGTTATTTGATCCAATTTCCGCCCTTCTCCCCTAATGGCTCTAGGCGCGTTCGTCCCACGCGTTTATTATCATAACGGTTAAAATTGTGAAAAAAACCCAGTTTTTTTAGCCTTGGGACACACAGCCATGAAACTAGTGATGGGTCACTCGTGAGCGAGTCATTCAAATTGAACGACTGGGTCACTCTAGAGCGAGTCATTCAAACTGAACGACTCTTGAACGAGAGCTGAGAATGAACGACTCTCGCTTCACGAGCGAGTCGTTCACGCCACAATTACACACTACATCATGCGTCTGATACATTGACCAATAAGGCAACAGTTTTTAATACACAATTATATTATTATTTGTACAAAATAAACGTATGAATGTTAGTTGTGCATTTAAATCAAGAACTTATATCAATAAAATAAAATAGGCATATTACACTTAAATATTATCAATACTTTGTGTCCATGGGACACATTACGGGAGACATCATGCATTATTTTGATATTTCTTTACATCTGTTCTTTTCACTTATATGCTATCATTATCTCTGCCTACTCAATTTGAGTTTTCATCCAATGTTCGGTTTGATTTAGCTAGTCTTGGCTATCAACGCATCGCAACTGCACTACTTTCAACCGCACTTCTTCCTTAAGCTTAGAGAGTTGTTGTCATTCACGACTTTCTTTTCACTCTCATTAATTCGTTCTGGAAAGAGTTAGGAGTTTTTGTCATTAACGACTCTTTTATCGCTCTCGTTCATTCGATCTGGAAAGGGTCAGGAGTTTTTGTCATTCACTACTCTTTTATCTCTCTCGTTCATTCGTTCTGGAAAGAATCAGGAGTGTTTGTCATTCACGACTCTTCTGTCATTCTTCGATCGATACTACGAAAAAATCAACTATAAATTCTTACTATCGTTACTATATAGAAGCACTGCCTACACTATTAAATTAGCTATTTTTCTTAATATAAATATATATAATTCTGTGAATTAGACACTAAAGGCTATATATTAAGGTTAATTATTATAAATAATATGTGTAAGTAATAAAATTAAAGAATAAAACGCAATAGGCTTCGAATAAATAACACATAAATCTTGATTCGTTCATAAGTTGAAAGGGAAGAGACAGATTTGCACAATCGGAACGGGACTTGTGAGAACTAGTTAGCGCTCTCTCGTCAAGTTAGAAATGGGGAAGGGTGAAGGTATTGGGAGCGAGCTAGCCATGCGGTGAACGATATGACTCATATGAACGACTCTTTTGAGTGAGCTAGCTCGCGTCAACGAGCTGGTTTGACCCATCACTACATGAAACACTCTCGGGTCAAATAATTAATAAGTGCTCGAGAAACAAGACTGGGGCACCCCAGCCATCATATCCTCACTCCAGTTATTCCCAATCACAGTTCACAAAGGTCAGTTATCTAAAAAAAAAAGTCTGTGTTTGATCATTTGACGCGTGTGTAAAAAATCTCGCCTGTGAATACCGCATATATATTTTGGCTCTCCGGGAAGGATCTATTTATTTGAAATAATTGAACTATCGCTATGGTACAGTACAGTCTATTTAGAGGACAAATAACGCTGCTCATAAAGTTATTAAAAACCACAAAATGTTTTTTATTGTGTTAAATTCTCTTTATAAGAGTGGGCTTAACCATTTTAGTTATTGTATTTAATTAGAAAACCATGTTGGTAAACTCGTCCCTGTGTCCCCTGACTTTAGGTTCAGTTTCACCTGTCAAGTTGATAAGGCTCATAATTGAATACTTATTTGTGTTTCATTGCTCTGTCGTGAACCTGTTGTGTGGACTCTGATTGTGTTTTATTTTTTCTGATTTAATAAAGTCAAGTGCATTTTTGTTTATTTTACTAATATTGGCCACATGAGGTTCGTAAATTTCACTCGGCAATGCGAGCTTATAAAAGAAACACATTGTTAAGATTATGGAGTTTGTAACGCAAGCAGATTCCAATGTGAACAAAGGGGACGTATTGTCCGAGTATCACATTCGAAAACTATCTTTGTTCGAAAAGGAAGTTGAGTACAAACTTAGTGAATTTGAAGTGCTGTTGTCTAAGATTGTTTCGGAAGAAATTTAAGATTACAATGATGATTATGTAATTCAGAATTGTAACCCTGTTACAACATATATAAGCTAAAAGGTTGTTTGGCTCACCATTCCTGCCCCAGCTGAACCGTCTCGGCAAGGCCACGACTCCATCAACACACCACGGGAATGTCAATATCGGACTAACTCGAGGACTGAAGTTCACTCTCCAATGCGAAAGCTGTGCCACGCCCAAAAAAAGAAGACGAGCGATATGCGTGAACTGAATGCGCTCCGTCGGCAGTGTTCGGATACTCAAAGAACCATTATTAGGTGAGAATTTGAAAGTGCGTGGAGTGTTTGAGCATGTTCTGGAAACATGCTACCTTTACCACTATCGCCCTCCTTTGGTTCCCGCACCTCATGAGCATATGACTTAGTCGTTGAGTATATATTGGCAAGGTTCTGTAATACAGACACACATTGCACTCTGATCACAAGGTTAGTGACCTGGTCGTAGTATAGTTTACGTATGATTATTCAAAATTCCATTTGGCTATATTGTTCTATCTTTTCAAAATTATCGTTTTGGGTTCGTAATATTTAATTTAATTAATTATTAAGTCAACATGCTCTTTAGCCCATGGATAAGTTTGATAACTTTGGACGGTTTGGACGGTCTGTCTTTATATTGTGATCATTTTGAAGGACGTTTTGTTCTTGTAAAATTTAACCAAAAATTTATTTTATCCGCCTTACGGATGGCTTTATATGTTTGAGTACCGCCATCTTGGTTCAGTTATAAATCTGGTAGCATCGTACTTTAGTTCTGTCAATATTAACTAGTTGAGAAATTATAATCACTTGTTGTTTATTTTAAGATAGTTTATTATTGTTGCATATATTGCAAGGTTATGGTATGTTATCTAAATGTGGGGCCGTGAGTCGGCATGTTTGTGTTCTTATAAAGGACTTTAATATTTAACATTTGTACAAAAATTTTAGGCATAAGATCCAAAATTAGAATCCCTGTTGTTTATTCCGATTATATCCGATTACTGTTGGGGAGAAGTATGCTAATTGGGACCTCATTGTTATTGCTTGATATCTATCTAATATTTATCTGATTTATTATTAGTATCTGGATCTTTGTTTTGACTACCGATTATTATTATTGACAGGGTTGATAAGAATTTGTATGAAAGTCAATTATAAACTTATCTAGAAGAGACCTATGAAATAAACAATATAGTCACTCTAATATAAATAACACTTTTCTAAATTATATACAAGCTTCTAATTCACCACAGTGAATTAAAACCGAACAAAATCAAAAAGGATCAAAAGTTTAAATTATTACAATGATATCAAAGAGTTTAGTGAGCCTCTTTTAAATGGTTTACAACGCATCAGATTCACACCATTGAATATAGACTAAACCGTTTTAAATTTAGGTAATAAATTTAAATATAAATATCGCACCAGATATTTACTTAAAGTTTTAACTCCTAAAAATTACACAAGATCACAAAGAGTTTAATGAGCCTCTTTAAAATTGTTCTCAACGCGTCAGATTCACAACAGTGAGTATAGACTAACCGGTTTTTAAATTTATGGAATAATACAAAGATACTAGCGCCCAAGCGGCATCAGGACACATTAAGTGCTCCATAGCAAAATTTATGTTTTAAAAATAAAAGTTTTTAACCTAACATTACCGGTGCTTACACTGACAGATTTCCATAACAAACTAAACCAAAGTATTTTAAGAAATTCAAACCCATCGCAGCAATTTATAGATTTCAAACAAAGATATAATTATAAGCCATCCTGGATAAATAATGTCTTAGTCCTGAGGACGACTTCTCGTGGAAGTGGTGAATGTAATAGTCTATCAGATTTTCTGTGTTTCCTCGCTATATAGGTCTAGTTGCAAGGTAGGAAGGTGGGAGTTTTCCTTTGTTATTACGTCACTCGTTAACATCATGTTGAAAGGCTACATTGTTTTCGTCACCTAGGCCCGGTTCTTGTTGCCTTGATTATCAGCCGCTGCATTCGACTAGTTCCCAAAACACGAACTCCAAGACACAAGACAAGCAGTCGTTGATCTATGCTTGTTTGATCACGTACGCCATCCAGGTTTCCAAGAATATGAGTGGTCTTCTAATAGTACAGTACGGGCCAATCAGCTATTGCTGGCTTTTTACGTTGGAACATTAGGGAGCTGCCCAATTTGTAGCGTGTTTTGGACTTCTCTACATTCTAGCATTCGTGGTGAGCAGGCTGGACTTGCAAGTTGTTCTACTCAAGGCAGATATACGCGTGAGTAGAGACCTATATTTGACATAGTAAGATTGTAATGTTTACTAATGCTGGATGTCTATGAGTATAAGATTATTTGGGCTAGTCATTTAAAAGCTGGCTGGTTCTATTAGTATTTCCATTGTAGGATGTCTATGAATATTAGTTTGTTTAGGGGCGGGTAGTAACATTGTCATATTAGCAGTACACACTAATGTTACATGCTAATATCTCCCTCTCGCACTAATTGTGTTTTTTGTAAAGCTGACACTCATTCAATATATTGTTGTTCAAATTTCATAGTCAAAACTCCTCAAGAAAGATTTAATTTGGTAAAAGCTAATGGAATCTGTTATAACTCTCTTGGTCACTCTCACACACTGAACAAGTATGAATCATCACGTTTATGTAACAAATGTAATAGAATACATCATACTTCACTACATTTGGACTCAGACCCGTCTAAGGTCACTCAAACTCACTCTACTCGTCCACCGCATACCACACAGGGTTCTTCCCGTCAATAAGCCTCAACAAACGCACCCACTACAAATACTCCTTTTGTTTGTTTATCACACGCCCATAGTATCGTGCTTTTAGCAAAAACTCTTGTTAATTTCTAACAGCCAATGGTGTCTCCCTTGTTGTTCGTAGAATATTGGATTCTGGTGCTCAGAGTACTTTAATCACGGAACAATGTGCTCAATTGCTACAGGTCAAACACACTCGGCCTCAAGGTTAACAAATTGTATTTCCCCAGCTCTGGTAAATACTAAAGGCTCAACTTATCTTAATATTTCGTCTCTGAATGGAAATATAATCTTCCAAGAGCATCCCATAATGATATTAGATAAAAATAACTTCAGATCTTTCTTGTGCAGACCTTTCACCTGACATAAAAGGAATATGACCTTCTTTGTCTTAGCTGACCCCACATTTTACACCCCTGCACCCATAGATATCCTCTTATGTGCAGACTTGTTTGCACAAATTATGACTGGTGAAAAATATATTCTCGGAATAGACCTGCTCATTGACTTTGGTATTGTTTTTGGTTTCACCCTTATTGGACTCACCACCTGCTCTGCACCCAGTGCTCTCAATACCATTTTAATGGTGTCACCACTCTGCTCTCTACCAATTATATCGATCTTTACTCCGCCTTGCAAAACTTCTGATAACTTGAAGAACTTTCACATAGCGTGGGCCTAAAGAAGAACAATTATGTGAAGATCATTTAGTCTCTACGCACACTTGAGATGTTACCGGTCAATATGTAGAACAACTCCCATTCAAAGACTCTCACCACCCTCTTACTGACTCATCAAACAATGCAAGAAATACATTTATTGTTTTAGAACGATGATTTTATGCTCAACCTCAATTCAGACAATTGTATGTAGAATTCATGAAGGATTATCTAACAGCTGGTCACATGACTGAATGCAAATCACCTCCAGGTATTAACTCATCACACTAATCCTTGCCCCACCATGGAGTTATGAAATCAACCTCGTCCACAAGTAAGCTACGGGTCGTTTTCGATGCCAGTGCCCGCACTCCAACTCAATTTCGATAAATCAGGTTTTATTACCTGGGCCTAAACTTCAAAATAATATTTGTAACGTGATGACTCACCTCCATCACCACCCCATAGTATTCTCATGTGATACTAAACAGATATACTGACATATATTGATATACCCTGATGATCAAACGTACTAATTAATTTACTGGTGTGACAGTTCCGCAGTACCTCTTACTGTCTATCAACTTAGCACGGTCACATATGTAATTAAATCATCCCCGTATCTTGCAATAAGAACTCTCCAGCAGTTATCGAAGGATGAAGGACCCAACTACCCTCATGCATCCAAAGTTTTGCAAACACACATTTTTGTAGATTATGCAATTTGTGTAGAAGTCACCATAGAATATGTGCTGCTTCTCCAAGATGAACCTACAAATTTCTTAAAAATAGGAAGCTTTGAACTAAGAGAATGTTCGAGTAATAAGCCTCTATTTCTTAATCAGTGCCACAGGAGCATAGAGAAACCCCTCTCTATTTTCAGACACCAGAACAACCATTGTTCAACATTCTCAGGCTCCAGTGGACACCTGACTATGACAATTTCTCCCATCTCGTGCGAGCGACAGGAGACGCCCAGAAGCATACAAAGCGTAACCTTCTCTCAATTGTGCCTCAAATCTATTATCCTTACGTTTGGTTAACTCCTGTAGTGTTCTGGTCGAAGTCTTTCATTCAGCTGTTGTGGACATTAGGCCTACAGAGTGATGAACCCTTGCCTGCTGATATTTCTAAAAACTAGGAAAGATTTTTTAAGAATATTCCCGTTTTAGAAGCCATTAGCATACCATGCTATTTCTATCTTGCATCTGCTACCAACATTAAACTCCATGGGTTCTGTGATACCAGTGAGTCAGGATATAGATGATGCCTCTACCTCAGATGTCTTTACCCAGACAACAAAGTGACAGTTAGTCTTCTCATCGCCAAATCACGTGTATCTCCCCTTAAAAGAATTTCCATATCTCGCTTGGAACTTTGTGCCGTTCACTTACTTGCCAAACTTATGTACTATTGAACTGACCTCTCATCACCACATTGCAAAATTGACTCTAGAACTTCTTGGTCAGATTCCATGATGGTCCTCTCGTGGATCTATACACCACCATACTGGTTCAAAGTGTGTGTGACCAATCGTATCGCACAAATCCAAGATTGACTACCTCCTCACATTTGCATGCATTTCGCTTCTTTCTATATCCCTGCTAACTGTGCCTCTCGAGGTTTATCCTCTTTAGATCTCAACGATTATTCCTTGTGGTGGTCTGGTCCTCCGTGGCTCTGGGTTAGTTCCCATTATTGTTATCAAGGACAACGCTTGCGCATTTCCTATATTATTTGCAGTAAACCTTTTCTCTACATAACAATAAACGTGCAAGGTGAAGTAAAATAAGCAAAATGTGAACATGACACTCTGACGGTTCGCCTAAACAGGGAGGCAAATATACAAGCGCGAAAGCAAAAATTTCCCATCTCAAATAGTTTTTTCCCTTCTGTCTCATCAGCAAGCGGGGGGCCCCATTTTGAGGAACCCTGTGTGGCAGTACCGTTCACACATTCTTGAGGGTGGCACTGACAGTGTGATCTAAAATCATAGAGATTTATCTAGTTGTAATAGTATATTTTATTTAAAAAAATTAAATACGAGGTTAATACATAGATTATATACATAATTGTGCAGGTCATATAAATGAGTATTTATGTCGAAAGAGATGTATTCCAGTTAGTGTGGTTCGTTTTCTCCCGCCATTTCTCCATTTCAATAACTCTCTCAGAGTGTATAACGGATGCTCCAGAACCCATTCTGGAATTGCGATCTTCAAATTGTTTTTTTCAGGGAATCTCTTAAGACAGTAAGGGAGAACTTTCGAATAGGCTGCTCCTCTGTACGATGGCTTATTTTTTCTTTTCATACAGACTAAGATTATCTGGTGCTATATATAAATTGTGATTATTTATTGTGTTATAGTGGTGCAGGTTTCCATGTCTGATTTGGCCCGTTGATTTTGCATATAGTTTTGTTTCTTGTACTATAGTGCCAATAATGTTAAGATATTCAGCTCACTATACGCCGTTTTTGCAGCTGTCCTACTATCCAGTGAGTGCTCTGATTGCCTCTTTTGCACTACTAGCACTCTTCGAAGGTTTGTGGGTGTTATCCCGCTCCCTTTGACTAGTCTGTTTTGTATCTCAAAATTAGAGAAGTAAGCTAAGTTAAGTGAGGTTACAGAAGAAAGTATAAGCGCGGAAGGGAAGCGGAATAGTGTTAAAAATATTTTTTGAAGAGGCAAAATCACAATGTTGGAAAAGTAAACAAGACTGCACGATAGATTTGGATAAAAATATAAATGCTGCAGAAAATGGAAGAGAGAAGGAAGTAGTAAAACATCAACAAAGAATAAAATGTTAGGCTAAACAATGAGCTAGGGAAAGAAACAGACAACGGGGGAGAGACTATATGGAGAAGACATGCGATGAGATTCTCAAACTGGAAACAAAAGAAGTTATGACCTCATCATGTACCAGAAAGAAAAGGAACTGGGAAGGAATGAAAACAAATGTGTTAAACTCTAAAGTGGTCCTTACTTCTCAACTATTTAATATATATATTAGTTTCAATTGTTTATTTTGTTAAGTTAACACCAATCTTAAAACACCAAAATTCGCCATGAATGTAATAGGGTTGCAAGTGCCAAGTATTTATAATATTCAAAGACATTCAATAATATTTTATATATCATTTACCCATTCTCACCCTTAATTTTATTAGAAATCATGTTAACATTATCAAGATCCTGAGAGTATCACACTCACAGTACATTATTGTTTTCCAATCAGTTAGGTATATTTTAATAGTCTTCAGCCCCTTCATTGTATCATTCTTTTCTAGGGTTAATTTAATTTGTATTTATTATTACTAAATTAGTCAGTTCAAATGTTTAGTTATAGGCCAGTGTGAAGTTTCATGTTAATAATAATTAGTCCAAACCACAATTAAAGTATTAAGCAAAATATGTTCTAAATTTCAATTCATCAACTTCATTTTTAGGCCTTTAAATTTTAAATCTAGTAGTTTTCATTCTTAGAAAGTCTTAGTTGAAATTATAGCGTCATCTAAATTTATTACTTTTATCTATCACTTTTAAAGAATCGTGCTGTTTAATTTTATTTGTACCCGGAAGCTTTAAGATGCACGTTTGGCCTCACAGTTGAAAGGGGGGGTTTGAAACGAAGAGCTAGCCAATCAGCATAACAGATTGTATCGTCTGTTTTTGATAATACTAAGAAGGGAAGCGCTAGATACGATACAATTTTAGCACACGAGATAGAAAGAAGTGTTAAGGGGTACTCAACGAATAGCCGTTCTTTTCAAATTGGCTTTAGGGTGTTAGAGATGGGTGGAAGAAAATGGAGACCAACATGTGGTTAAATTATCCCAGCGTTAACAATATAATCCTTAAGGTATTGACTAACACTTTTTTTTTACCACATGTAATATTTAAAGATTAAATGTAATCAAATTCAAAGTGTTAACGTTAATTATTATCTTCAAAATAAAACTTACGAATAAACTCATCAATTTCAATCTTTTTATTCGAATAAGTTCTCCACCTCCACCATTATTAATCAACCCATAGAGGAATCTGAGAAGCTCTACCGAACCAACTGGCTACCATGGAAGAAACCAAGTGAAGAATATGGAGAGGAAGCTAACTGACTACTCACAGAACAATAAGAATAGAAAACCCCAAAGGTAAAATGGTGACCGATCATAAAGTGTTTCTTAAGACTTTGAAAGGATATATAGAAGAATCGTTTGAAAAGGAAAATCAACCAGGAAACCAAGAGATTGAAATGGAAGTAGAGGTAGATAAAGACAAAAAAGGACTTATTAATTTAAAGAGTAAAGTGGAGAGAGCCATAAATGTCATGGGAAAAAGGAAAACTGCTGGAGATGACATACCAGCTGATCTTTTGAAAGAACTGGGAAACAACGGAATAGTGGCTATGACAAAATTTATAAATAGTATCTACGAACAGGAGAATGGCCCAAGGACTTTATAGACGTAATCACGGTGATATATATAAAAAAGAAACAAGCCAAAAAATGCGGTTACAACAGGACCATCAGCCTTATTTATCATATGGGGAAGATCGTGGCAAGAATCCTCAACAGGTGACTGGAACATAAAATAGAAAATGTTATGGAAAAATACCTATTTGGATTAATAAAAGGAACCAGAGAGGTCATTGGTATACTGAGAATAATTTCAGAAAGATTGCTGGAAGTCAGGGTTTCATAGAGTGGCAAAAGGCGTTTTATATAGTGAAATGGAAGACACTGATGTAAATACTCAATAATATCAGCATCAATTGGAGGGACAAAAGCCTGATTTCAAACCTGTACTTGGGACAGTGAGTGAAGTTTATGCTGAATGATGGAGGAACCAACAGCATAGAGATAGGAAGCGGTGTGAGACAGGGATATTGTTTTTCACCCAGTATGTTTAACTTGTATGGCGAGTGGCTGATCAGTTTAGGCCTAGTTGGACGTGTCAATTTCAGGACAGGAGGACGCGTAATCAACACAATAAAAATAATGCAGGTGATCTAGCATTGCTGGCCAAAAATAAAGAAGAGTTACAAGAAATTATGGACTGACTGGTGGTGATAGGGAGAAGATGTGGGATGGAAATCAACATTGAGATGTATAAAGTGATGGTGATTTAAAAAAATGAGGAGCCGTTGAAAATCAAAAATGGAAATCAGTAGTTGGAAAACATTAAACAGTTCTAGTACCTGGAAAGTCTGTTGATAAAGGATGCATTCTGCATCAAGGAAATTAGGTCTAGGATCGTCATGGTCATAGAAGCTTTCAACAAAAAGAGGTTACTACTGACCAGCAATTTGAGTTTGGAACTGAGGAAGAAACTGATAAAATGGTATATTTGGAGCATCGCAATGTGTGGAGCAGAAACTTAGGTTCTCAGGATTATGGAAAAGAAAATATACTTGAAGAGCTTTGAAATGTAGTGCTGGAGAAGACTTGAGAAGATTCCTTAAAAAAAACTGTATTGTGCATGACGTAATTGAAAGATAGGTTGAGGAATAGAAAAGATTGGGAAGAAGTAACATTCAAATATTAGATGACTTGAAGGAAAGAAGTACATTCTGGTAGTCGAAGGGGCAGGTAGAGGACAAATAACATTGGCGGTCTAAGTTAACTGACAAAAGAAATGGATCTATCGTGAGACGGGGTACATAATAATAATAATGTATTTTATCTACACGAACAATACGAATTTGCTTAATTACTCTAAAGACATATATGCCGCTACTAAGTTTCGGGCATAGTTGATCTAAATAATGCTTCCACAATGTGTTGGCCATGGTTGATTTTTTTTTTTTTTTTTT
>CABFOV010000172.1:141591-167682 GCA_902141375.1 Timema poppense | reverse complement strand
GCAAAGTAAAACTGGGCAAAACCTAACTGGAGCCCAGCACACGCAATAAGAACTATTGCGGGACTCGTCCCTGCGGTCACCCTCAAACTCAATAATACATGTCATTAACTAGAAACGTGCCTACTCCTCTGGTTTGAATATTAGACAACATATTATAGTTGAAGTAACCTACCTAAGGATGAGCATATAAAAAGGTAAAATACAAACATAATAGTCTATAGATCTTTTATTTAGATTCAACAAAATACGGATAACAATTCATTGAAAGCAATAGCTTAAAAAAAAATAGAGAATAGAACATATGCAACCTTGCGTCATGGCCTCATAGGGAGGGCGCATAGCGTATAAGCGAATAGCTTCGCTAATAAAACTTGGTTAAGCCAAAAAACAATAACTGACTCTTGACAATAACCTTAGTATAAATGTCAATGTTCAACATTAAAATATTGAGTTATTTCCTGTCAGCCGTTTATCATCTCTCTTTCCCATAAACGGGAAGAATATACAATATCCCAAATTACGGAAAACTAAAGTTTATGTTAGTCAGATAAACCCATAATAACTCGCCAACACAAAACAAATATTTACCCAACACTTAGTCGTCATGGCGGCTATCATTAACTTCTCATACGCGCTGATGGCGCCTAATACTCTAAGTTCAAGCGAGAACGATTAAACATAAAATATGAACAGAGCAATTCAATAAACGGAATCTAATGACATTATATTTCAATAAGCAAAAGCCAAAACCTAATATCTAACATGTAGTAATATAAATTAAAGCCCCTTATGCTTAGAGAAAATATATAGTACTCAAAATAAATATTTATGTCGCCAGATATTCTACTATTGCCCAATTCTTAAACTCAATACTCAAAACAAACATCAAGGACAAAGTTTAAAGTTACAGTATATCGATATTAAAAATAATCACAAGTGAGAAAAATATATTCTTGAAACAATGTATTTTCATTGGAGTTGGTTATTATAAAGAATAAATACAAGTCCAAAAGATATCTTATCAAAAAAATAACTGCAAGTTCAAAAGAAATCTTATTGAAAAAGACACCATATTTCAGCCCATTTAAGAGATAAAAGCTTAAGTCCGCAATACTTGACGTCAGTAATACGTGCAAATATTAAAGTTAGAGTTTTTGCGAAGATTAAGAGTAGAAAGTGAATTTTGAAAAATAAATATAATGCCGAAAAGGAATTTATCTTACATGGTTAATATCCGAAGCCGTAGCTTAGCACAAGCTACTTCCAAAGCCAGTCCCAGAATGGTGCATAGGTGGAGTGTTTATCCTTTCTTGTTGAAGATCTTTGCTGAGGGAAGGTCGTTGCCGAATTTTGGGATAGGCGTGGCCTTCAGTATGTTGCGATCAGTCGTGTTGTTCGTGCGTGTAGTTGTGTAGCTGAGCCGACCGCCGATGGAGTTGGTAAAATGGGTAAGTTGATTGTTATTGTTTGGTTTCGGGTAGCTTGTGGCAAACAATGCTACAATTATTCTAATAATGAGTTTTACCAGTTTTTTCTGTCGATCAAATAGCTGCTGAGCCATTATGATTATTTTCCAGTCACTCCCAATGATTTTAGTTGTGTCTAAGGCAGTCAAAACACTGCTAAAATCAAGAAGTATGCCCATGGCTATACACCCTTTCTCCAGTTTCTCTAGGATGGTTTCGACGAGCTGTACTAATACCGTTGTAGCTGATCTGCCTTTCATTAATCGGTGTTGAATTTACTATGTGGTTTTGTTTCCAATAATATTTTAAGGAAGACTCTTTCTATGATATTAAAGAAAATAGTGTGATGGTTCCTCATGCCAATATTAGAGTTGTTGAATATTCCATTATTCGCTATGTTCACTTAAAAACACTGGTCGTTGTTAGGTACCGTTTACTGGTTATTTCCCCCCTCTCTACTCTGCATACATGCAGATTTCTTGGAATCTGCCACTACCCTACCCTCTTCCACCATCCAAAAGTCAACCCTGTTACAACTGGTGTGTGATACTCTTCAAACAGTGTGAGTGCGTTGAACACAATTCTCAGTAACATCTCGGTGATACACTCTCATTCTCCTTCCTAAGAAGAATTTATATAATCCTCCGCGTCAATGATTTAGTGCGCGACTATGCTGTATGTAATATGTTAATAATGTTCAATATGTGTGTTATATTTTATATCTAATATGTACTCATAAAATGCGAGTTTTTAGGGGAGCTCCTCTCCAAGGCCGTAGCCAGCCAATAATTTCAGGGGGGGTTTGGTGAGCACATCCCCCAATTGCTGGAAGATAAAAAACATTATAAATTACAAACGGTTCTAGAAGCTCTCTGAAGTGTTTTTTTATGATAAAATAACCCCCTATCTGCCGAAGGGTAGGACATTTTCTAAATAGTAAACACTTTTTGAAGCTCTGTGAGGGTTTTATGGTAAAATAACCCCCAAAATGCCGAACGCTAGGAACATTTCTAAATATTTAACACCTCTAGAAGCTCTTTGAAGTGCTTTTTATAATAACACAGCCGCCTAATTTGTATTTGTATTTTAATTTTTATATAGTTTGATCCATAAATAAAGCTATATATATTTTGTTCATAAAATTTCGCGGGGGGTTTGAACCCCCAAAACCCCCCTCTGGCTACGGCCTTGCTCCTCTCGCGAAGAAGATATTACTCGGAGATAAGACCATCGCACTCAGATTTTCCCGGATATCCAGCCAAATACATCACTCAAAGGTAGGCTCCACAAAATACATTTCTTATACTAACAGTCATATCCCACCTCTGTTTTAGTGTGACTAAAATTGGTCCTCCGGAACTAAATTATATTTTAATTTAATTTTAAGGTTAATAAACAGATCGCTCAAAGATTTTGATCCTTCGGGACGATAATATTGTTCACGCACTATGGAAATACCGTTCATTTATTGTCTTCTGGCTAATCCAGTGTTAAAAATATTTTAATAACTCTTTGTTGCACCAAAGGAATAATTTCGTGTGTATTTGCATTTTTTATTTCTTACAATTCTCAAATGTTATATAATTAGTTACTACTAAGCTCGTATTACTCAAGAGTTATATTGTTTCAAATTTAATAAATTTTAAATTTTAATTGCTCACACAAATACTTTCTCAATGAGTGGAGTTGTTGTTAGTTTTATATTGTTAACTAATAAGTACTCAACCCGCAACACTCAAGATTTATATTGATGCATATTGATTTATAAGCTTTAAGTGTTAATTGCTCATACAAAAAATTGATCAGTGACTGTCGTTTTGCTATTGTTTTAGTGTTGTTTGAAATTTGTTTACATTAAAATCCCATCTGAATTCTCACGCCGCAACTAATACGCTCAACAATGAAGTTTAGTACATTTCAACGCCAAAGCGTCTTAATTAGTAATAGGCTGACCACAATCAACAATTACATTGACTCGGTCCAAGAACCCCAACAATTAAATGACGAGCAAACTCAAAGATTATTATCTAGTCAAAAAGACGCTAAATTAAAAAACGTAGAATTTAGTGCTCTTCGTGATAAGTTTTTAGAATCTGATCCCAAAGACATTGATGAAACTTTATTAGCCACTTTGCAAGACTCTATATTAGATTTACCGACAACAATTGATTTTCGAATTAAATCATTAATTCCAGAAATTCAGGAACCACTGGCTAAGACCAACGCAACTGTCCCTACCCCTCCTGTTCCTCATGCCCACGCAGTCTGGTTTGCTCAAGTTGAATTTGCCCACTTTTAATGGAAACCTACAACAATGGATGGTGTTCTCTAATTTGTTTGAGACATCAATACACTAAAATACAGCATTGACTCCTTTATAAAAACTCCAATATTTGTTAAGTTCTCTTCAAGGTGATGCGCTCAAGGTCATTCAAAGCTTCCCCATTTCCAACTATAATTACTCAATCACTTGGAACGTAATTCAAAAAAGATATCACCAGGTACGCCGACTAGTCTCTCTCCATCTTGACAAGATTTTGGACCTTCTCTATATTTCTCACGGCTCTCTAGATATTCTAAAACATTTCTTGGCAAACTACTCCGAAAAGAGCCAAGCTCCAATTGCCCTAAATTATGATATTACAAAGGAAACGCTCCTAATCGCTTCTCTTCTGCGAAAGTTGGACCACGGAACAGAAAGCAGTTTAAAGATTCTCGTGGGATTAATTCAAATATGCCAAATGCGCTTGAGTTAATTTTATATTTAGAAACCGAATGCCAGCATTTAGAAAATACATCATCAGTCTCCGGATTTACTGCAAGAAAATTCCAACACTCACACAACACTCATGTCACTTCAAAACCTCAACAATATAGTTCAATAACTCGATCCACCCCACCAACCTCTAGGCTTACTGCCTTACTGACTGGCGTGGGCAAAACCAAAAATAATTGTGTATTTTGCCACCAAAGCACACACAGTGTATATCAGTGTGCTCTATTTCAAAATAAGACGTCTCAAGGACGATTTGACTTGGTACGTTCTAGTACATTTTGTTTTAATTGTATCGGAAATGCCCACACTTTAAGAGATTGTAAATCAACGTGAACCTGCAAACACTGTAACAAAAGACACCACACATTGCTTCACTTGACCACCTCCTCAAACCCACAATCATCTCAAGGTCCCGACGCTCACCAGTCACCAGAATCCCTCCATCGAAATAATCCAGGTGATACTACTCTACCTATTCCCTTTGTTGGTCTTATAAGCCAACCAAACACCACAGTGCTTTTAGCTACTACTCTTGTTCAACTCACTACTCCTTTTGGCCCTTCACAAATAGTGCGAGGGGTACTCGACTCTCGGCTCAATGCAGCTTTATCACCGATTGCTGTGCTCATATTTTGATTATAACTCCGTCCCACTTGTCACAAAACATAAACGGCATATCTATTTGTCATATAAACACCAAGGGAATGACAAACCTAACTCTGTCCGCCATTAATGGCACTGTTCTATCTCGTTAAAATCCAGTAACAATCTTAGACATGATAACTTTGGATTTACCCCGTACCTACATTGACTACAATATCAAACAAAAACTCAAAAGCTTTGTTTTAGCTGACCCCACGTTTGATATCCCAAATCCGATTGACATTTTAATTGGAGCTGACCTCTTGCCAATGCTCTCACTGGTGATCGCCACATTCTCGGCCCCAAGATTCCTGTGGCATTTGGATCAATATTAGGTTATGTCATTATGGCCACCACTCCTTCTTTGCAACTCTCACTCAACAACAAACGAAATGATTTTGGTGGTCTAATGACACTCCTCTCAACCTCAAATCATGGTCTTCATGAATCCTTGCAACGTTTTTGGCAAGCCGAAGAACCACCCTATGAAGCTGGACCAACTAAAGAAGAAAAAATGTGTGAAGACCATTTTCTCTCCACTCATTCACGTGATGACACAGAACGGTATATCGTGCGACTTCTGTTCAAAGAATCTCACTCCCCTCTTGGAACATCAGACATTGCTGCCAAACACAGATTTAACTTACTTGAAAGAAAACTGCAAGCTCAGCCTCAACTTAAAAACATGTACTCTGAATTCATGCAATATTATTTCGACTCTGGCCATATAACTTTGTGTGACACTCACCCCTCTCCATACGTGCCACACTACTTCTTACTTCCCCACGGTGTTTTTTTAAAAAAATAGTTCCACCACGAAACTTCGGGTAGTGTTTGACGATAGTGCTCGTACCTCAACGAACGTGTCTTAGTGATACGCTCTTGCCTGGATCAAAGCTTCAAAATGACATTTGTGACGTCATTTTTCACTTTAAACGACATTCTTTTGTGTTCTCGTGTGACATTCGTCAGATGTATCGCCAAATCAAGGTTCACTCGAATGATCAGAAATATCAACTCATTTGTTGGCGTGACAATCCCACCACTCCACTTCCCAATTACCAGCTAACGACCGTCACTTATGGAATGTCGAGATCACCCTTTCTGGTGCTAAGAACTCTACGTCAATTGTTCCAAGATGAAGGACATCTATTCCCTAGTGCTGTATCCGTCTTACAAAACCAAACTTTTGTGAACGACATCATCGCTGGGTCGGACATAATCGAAGATACGCTCGGTTTACAAACCGAACTCACTAAACTACTCTCAAAAAGGGGCTTTGAACTTCAGCAATTCACCACAGCTTCTGAACTCCGTACCAGAAGAACACAGAGAAAAGAGTCTCTACTTTCACACCCAAGAACAACCTTATATTAGGATCCTGGGTCTCTAGTGGACGCAAGACTCTGATACCTTTTCGTACAATATAAACATCGTGGAAAATGTACTCATTAAGCGCAATGTTCTCTCAACCATTGCACAAATCTATAACCCTTGTGGTTGGCCAACTCCGGTTGTATTTTGGGTGAAATCTCTTCTCCAATATTTATGGACTCTTGGACTTCAATGTGACTCGCCCCTTCCAAGTGAAGTTGCTGCTCGTTGGAAAATCTTCCTCAAGGAACTACCCTCGCTCCAACAAGTTACGGTGCCACACTCTCTCTCTCACAGTCTCAATCAACAAATATACAACTTCATGGATTCTCAGATGACTCAGAACAAGGATACGCCGCCATTGTGTTCCTAAGATGTACTTCTCAAGATAACGAGCTCAAGCTCACTCTTATCTTGGCAAAATAACAGGTTGAACCTCTCAAACGCCTCTCGATACCTCGCCTAGAATTGTGTGGTGCTCATCTTCTTGCCAAACTCCTGAAATATTGTACCTCTCTTCTTTCTTATCAGTACTGCATAGACTCAACCACTGCATGGTGTGATTCATACATTTTACTGCCATGGATTCAAACGCCTCTCTACCGCTTAAAGGTGTAAGTTGCAAATCGTATCGCACACATTCAAGAATGGGCCCCACCTCACATATGGTCTCACATTTCATCAGCTCACAACCCTGCTGAGTGTGCTTCTCGTGGTCTCTCACCACCCCAACTCTATGATCACCCCCTTTGGTGGCATGGACCACTCCGGCTTCGCTCCTCATCCCAGGCCTGGCCTTCACCGCAATTTACGCCTGTGCTGGACGCACATCTTCTAGAAGTGAAACCTCACCCTTCAACGTGCTGATCTAAACGCCATCTCAAGAATGGGAACTACTCTCCAAGTTCTCATCATGGACAGCACTCACGCTTGTCATCGCATACGTGTTGCGATTCGTCGACAACTCTAGGAGGAAACCTCGATTAGCCGGACCTCTTACCCCCTGAGAAATTAGTGAATCTACCCTGACAATTTGTAAACAAATTCAAATTGATAATTTTGCTGAAGATATCTCAGCTCTCCAAAAGGATAAAAGTTGTAACCCATGACTTCTCACTTCAGCATCTTTCACCATTTTAGAAGGATATGGTGTAATCCGAGTTGTGGGACGGCTGTGACACTTCAGCCTGCTTTATGATTCTAAACGCCCTATTGTTCTGCCCAAGTCTCATCATGTTGAAAATCTTATTATCGATCATTACCATCATGACACTCTACACTCCGGTCCTCAACTCCTGCAAGCGACAATTTGCAAGAAATTTTGGATTATGTCCGCTCACAGTATAATCCGCTCAAGAATTCATAAGTATATTCGATGCTTCAAATGTAAGCCAAGACTTATTTAGCCCATGATGTAACTTCTACTAGAGACACGTGTCACCCCAACTCAACCCTCTCTAAAAAACTGGAATGGACTATGGAGGTCCTTTCTTGGTGAAGACCCCCTCTCTCAGACACCTCTAGTCTGTTAAGGCATATTTGTATATGTTTGTATGTTTTTCTACCAAGGCTGTACATATAGAAGTTGTCATTGACTTATCGTCAGATTCTTTCATCACCACCCTCACTCGATTTGTGTCACGAAGAGGATTGTGTACCGATCTTTATTCTGACTGTGGCAAAACTTTGTTGGAGCATCTTCTCAATTGACTAGAATCATTCGTGGTTTTCTTAACCAAACCAAGACTCAGCAAAATTTGAATCATTTTGCAGCTAAACACACTATCCGATTCCATTTTCAACCACCTGCAGCTACTCATCAAGATGGATTATGGGAACGAGCCATAAAGAGCACCAAACATCATTTAATCCAAGTGATTGGAGCACAGATCTTGACTCTCGAAGAGTTCATCACACTCACAACAAAAGTGGTAGCAATCCTCAATTCTCGGGCTCTCATTCCTATTTTAGCAGATCCTTTTGAAATAGATGCTTTGACTCCAGGCATCTTTTAATTGGATAGCCCCCTCTTAACTCAGTTCCTGAAGTTGACTCCACACAAGTTACAATGAACCACTTCAAAAGATGGCAACTAGTGAAGGCGTTTTCTCAGCGTATCTGGAACAGGTGGCAAACGGAATACCTCCATACTCTTCAGCAACGTTTGAAGTGGACAGTGAAGACAAATAACCTAAAGATTGGTGACCTAGTTATAGTTCATGGACAAAAGACATCTCCCCTCTCGTGGTGCCTCGGAAGAATAACCGCAACATTTCCAGGATCTGATGGCGTAGTACGAGTTGTAACTCTTCAAACTTCTTTAGGTTCTCTCCCTCGACCTGCAGTTAAGGTCTTCCCATTACCCTTCAACTAATGCTTTGTTGTGTCTGTTTTTCTACTAGTTTCTCTTTTTTTTCCTGTTTACTCTTTCTTCATCTCTACCTTTTGATTGAACTGACTATCTGTTCAAGGGGGCCAGTATGTTGAATATTCCATTTTTCACATGTTCACTTAAAAACACTGCTCGTTGTTAGGTACCGTTTACTGGTTATTTCCTCCCTCTCTACTCTGCATGCCTGCAATATTCTTGGAATCTGCCACTACCCTACCCTCTTCCACCATCCAAAGGTCAACCCTGTTACACCTGGTGTGTGGGACTTTACAAACAGTGTGGGTGCGTTGAACACAATTCTCAGTCACCTCTCCGTGAAACACTCTCGTTCTCCTTCCTAAAAAGAACTTATATATAATCCTCCGTGTCAATGATTTAGTGCGCGACTATGCTGTATGTAATATGTTAATAATGTTCAATATGTGTGTTATATTTTATATCTAATATGTACTCATAAAGTGCGAGTGTTTAGGGGAGCTCCTCTCGCGAAGAAGATATTACTCGGAGATAAGACCATCGCACTCAGATTTTCCCGGATATCCAGCCAAATACATCACTCAAAGGTAGGCTCCACAAAATACATTTCTTATACTAACAGTCATGTCCCACCTCTGTTTTAGTGTGACTAAAACTGGTCCTCCAGAACTAAATTACAATTTAATTTAATTTTAAGGTTAATAAACAGATCGCTCAAACAGGAGTTATTATAAACAAACCTAGGCCGTGTCTGAAGAGTCCGTCTTAGGGCCCTTAGATCCAAGTGCACTAGAAAGTTGCATTGTCGTCGACGTTTTAGGCCGGAAGTCTTTTTTGATGGTCCCCAAATTCTCTTCCAAGTGTGCTAAATATCCCACGTGCCCTAGTTTACATCGTATGTGCCCTTGTTTGCAAACTGGAGCTAAAATAAGTTTTGTTTATTAAATGAGAATATTATATATTGTGTGGAAATAGAATATAAAATACACACATTTTACAATAAAACAAAAATCTTGTGTTCATATTTATATATATATATAAATTGGCTAAATTTCTTTTTGATGCGTGAAAATCCCTATTCACAAGAAAAGTATTTTCAGTATTTTAAAGTTGACAAGTAAAACTACTTAAGAATAAATATAACTTGATTGATATAAACCCTAAGTAAATTAATTAGGGAAACAATAATTATTATATTATAATAGATATTTAATAATAGTTGCAAATATTATGTAAATATCTTTACAAGTAATTTGGTATGCATGCATTTTTGACGGACCTTTTAGTGCAAAGTTGTTTATTGTGCTGTGTAGTGATTGAATTGAGCAGAATGTTTACTTTTACAAAACACTATCAAAATTCAATATCTTTTACACGAAATCGCAGTTTCAAAAGAACTTGCCAGGTAGCTCTAGCTGTAATGTGATTTCCGAAAAGTATTATCTACCCTAGGCTCTATAGGGCGTCAGAAATCTGTCTGAGTTAAGCGTGCAGTAAAGTACACAAGGGTGTAGGGCGCAGTCTTTTCAGACACAGCCCTAGTGTATCCATTGATATTTATAATATATCTGGATGAACATCTGTGGCTGAAATTTTTGGGTAGTCGTCTGAATACCGTTTTGTAAGAGAGAAAGAAACTTTAGTGTATCTCTTTCTCTCTTACATCCATATAAAGCAATTTAGCATTTTGACATCGTTCATTAATTTGATTGAATATATGAGATACATCAATGTGTGATTAGTTAAATGAAATAAATGTGTTAGTAAAAGTTTTGAAGAGCACAACAAAGTTTGAAATTGGTGAATTTTTTCTTTAAATAAGTTGATGTAGGCTAATATATTCAATGATTTTTGAAGGAAACTTGTTTTGAAGGCTTTATCTCGTATCAGAATCCTTCTCTATAGTAGTGTTTAAGTAGGATAAAAGACCTTTCAGAAGGGAATTTCTACTTCTGATAGTATTCTGGTACGAAATACAACCTTACAGATTGGGATTCATACTAAAATCATAGTTTAGTAGATATCGTACTTCCTACAAATTTATAACCTACAGTTTTAGCTAACTTATTTCAGCTTTAGTTAACGAAGTTTCAACATAATATGGTTTCTGAAAGCCATATAAGGTACAAGGTATGTGCCAACTTCTAAAAAAAATGGTAAAATAATAATTATAATTTTTACAAGCCTATAACATAAGTAATCGTTTGACCGTATGGAAACTACACAAAGTTTGTCATTTAAACAAATGTAATCAAGTTTTTAAATACCTTATTCATTATATTAATCGAAATTTTAATATAATATTGTTTCTGAAACCAATATACAAGCTAATAGCTAACTTTAAATACAAGTGTAGTCTTGTCAGACTGTAAACTACATGGGTGATTGCTATATATTTAAATATATTAAACATTTTATTCGTGTTTGTACAGTAGTACCTATAAAATTGAATTGTATATCCTTTAATGTAAATGTTTCTTCAGGTAAGTGTGGTATAATACTTCACTATTTTCAAACAATAACAATAGCACATTTATTCATCAGATACATGTTTTCGCATAAGAACATTTTAAGAAACCGTTAAATCTATCCCTCCACAATGAAGCCGACGATAAACTTGAGAATCACGCTTTGGTCCTTGGTAATGGGTATATTTATGTCACTGACCTCTATAAGATAACTGAATCAGTGATCTCTAAATTATACTGGATGGACCTAAACATACGCATATCAGAATTAAGCCACAGACGTTCATCCAGTTATATTATAAAGATTAATGAACTGGATGGTCATCTGTGTTTAAAATTTTCGTGATGTCGTCGGAATACTAATTTGTAAGAGAGAAGAAAACTTTCGGGTATCTCTTTCCATCCTACACGTATACAAAGCAAAGTGGCATTTTGACATTGTTAGTTAATTTGATTGAATATATGAGATACAACAATGTGTGATCAGTTAAATGAAATAAATGCGTTGGTAAAAGCTTTGAAGATCATAAAACATTTCAAAACTGGGGAGTTTTTTCTTTAAATAAGTTGATGTAGGCTAATATATACGATGAATTTTGAAGGAAGCTTGTTTGGAAGAATTTAGTATCAGGATCTTACTCTATAGTGATGGGCTATCACTCCTATGATTGTCTTCCACGGATATTATTAGTTGAGATTGTGGGTTCTTACAGTAGCTCCATGGTTTCTTTGGTGCTGACTGACAGCTCACAGCTGACTTCTGACAGTCATCATTTAGGTATGTACCTAAATTTTGACTGTCATAAGTGACAGCTGCTAAACACATGTTTATGCAGAGCATATAGTTCGGCGTAGGGATACATACAGTAGCCCCATGGCTTCTTTGGTGCTGAGTGACTGCTCACAGCTGACGGCTTTGAAACGTTACCAGACCAAATTATGTATCCCTACACCAAACCAAATGATCTGCAAAAACATGTATTTAGCAGCTGTCAGAAGTCATCTGTGAGCTGTCAGTCAGCACTAAAGAAGCCATGGGGCTACTGTAATTTGGTCTGGTAGCTTTTCAAAGCCGTCAGCTGTGAACTGTCACTCAGCACAAAATAAGCCATGGGGCTACTGTAGGTGACTATAGAGACCAATCTTAGAGTTACAGACTCTGCCACAGTGTTGGCATAAGTTATATCCGTTAACCACTGGCTGTTGAGGGTTGACTCTCCTATGACGTATTCGCTCTTTCCGGGAATTATATTTGTCAGATTGGTGTCTTCGTCGGTGTAGTTCAAAGTGTTGTAAGCCTTCATGAACAAGCCGATACCATGCCGGGCGATTGGCCGCTGTGGTCTCCCGTTTGTCAATGTCATTTAGGCACTTCTTCATGTTGGACTTAAGAATGTCCTTGTACCGTTTGTGTTGTCCTCCCAGGTTTCGCTGGCCATCCTTCAACTGTGAATACATAATCTGTTTTAGGAGTCGAGTTTCGGACATTCGAATGTGGCCTGTCCATCAAAGTTGATGCTTGATTATCAACACTTCAATACTGATGGTATTGGCCTCTTCAAGCTTCACACCCATAAATAAGAGTTGGTATTATGATAGTTTGGTACATGTACAGTTTGTTCTGAGTTCTGATACTATGGCTGTCAAAGACTCTTTCTCACAACCTTCCCAAAGCTACGCTGGCACATTTTAGGCTGTGTTTACCCTATATTAGTGTTTAGGCAGGATAAAAGACCTTTCAAGTTCCAAAAGTGAATGTCTACTCCCATTCTAAATGGCCGGTTATCTGACCAAAATACTAATATATTATAGTATTCTTGTACGAAATAAAGCCTTAAAGATTGGGATTCCTACTAAAATCCTACAAGCCTATAGTCTAAATTATAATTTGAAAGTAAGATTTCTACACTAATTATGTCATTCAAACAATTGTAATAAAGTTTTTAGCCAACGTTGTTTCATTATAGTTATCGAACTTTCAACATATTATGGTTTCTGAATGCAATATACAAGATATGAGCCGACTTTTTTTTAATGGTAATATAATAATCTTTCTACAAGCCTATAACCTATGTGATCGTTTGAACATATGGCAACTAAACGTTAATATTTGACCCCTGAATAGGTATGTTTAAACCGTCCATTTTTTAGAAAATGTCTGCCAAATATGCCAAAGCCTGGAGCCACATTTGATCTTGCATTCACTTTGCTCTGAGAAAGCAAACAAAGAGTTTGTGGTTAAGTTCAAACAACCTTGTAAGAGTTCTACCTCGAGATAACCCCCGACTTCAGTGTGAGACAATAAACAGTTGTAAATGAATCCCATTTCCTCACAAAATGCTGCAAAAATGTGAGAATTTGTAGGGCGGATCTTATAAAATTAACTATTTTAATTGCATCATCTAGTACAGTTTTTCAATCCTTCTGGCATGTTTTTGAAAACAAAAGCTTATCTATGAATGCAGCAATGTGTCCAAGAAACATTTGACGCTACTGATTTCACTCTGGCAACAAACTCCTCGTAAGTCCCCCGTCATAGATTTCGCACCACCTGAACATATATGCCTACACATTTAGTCCAGTCTCTTACATTTCTGTGGAAGTAATGGTCGATTAACTTAATTATATATTTTCCAGTAGTTCTCTGTTCTAAAGGTCTGCAGAATAAGAGATCTTCTTCTACAGATTCCCCATTAATATACCTAACAAAAAGTAACAAAATGTCTAAATTGGCAACATAAGTGGATTCATAAAATTGAACCACAAATAAAGGACTACTACAAACTTTTTCCAAAATTACATTCTCAACATAGTTTGCAATGTCGTTATTATTGGCGGGAGACCGTATTGTTGGACAATGGTATTACATTGACCTTTTCAGTGAAAAATTCTCCAAACATACACTGCACTACATCATTTATGCAGGGGCGCACTAGATCTGTGATTAAATGTGGTTCTGCAATTTTAGCAATCCTCTAGCTAACGAGATAAGACGCTTCGAGAGGATTCTCTTTGTCACTGCTCGCACCAGATACAAATGAAGTTAAATCGTGTTTTGACTCATTAGCTTTTTGTGTAAAAAATTCAACAGGTTTGTTTACATGGTTGGGGTGTCAATGGTTCCTAAGTAGAGAAGGTTTCAGACAACTGTTAGCAAGAATTTCACCACAAACAACACACTTTGGTTGTGGACAGTCCTTGTCACCTGTATAAGTAAATCCAAATGTAATATAATTACTATCATACTTTCTTTTCTTTACACATGGCTGACCTTTGTCGGATTGACGCACATCACTATAAGTTGTATCACTTGATGATCTTAATGCAGCATTAGCCACCGAATTTACTTCTCTGTGTTCCTGTTTCAATTTACCACTTTTTAACCAATTATCCAGTTCAGATGTGGACGAATGAGGCTTTACTGGAACGAATCTGACACACAACTGCAGATATTGTCTGAACTACAAGATAGTAATTGTGTGGTGCAATAGTGGAAATACCCATTAGGGGAGGGAAAAGAAAGAGATCTCCCTATTGATATGCCAGCAAGACAGACATGATTCTACTTGGAAAGGGTCACAGCCAAAGGTCAATCAAGCTCTCGCTGCAGTGAGATTTGAGAAAAGTTACTGAGTCGCGTTCATCGACGAGGAAAATAAACCTCATTCAACGTGGTGGGGAGTGGGTTGGAACAACATGCATGAAAGTCCCATACATGTGCTCAAATTAAAATAATATGATTAATTAAGTTGTGGAAAGTGAAACAAATTATTGATGGGGAGTAGGAAAAGTAACCGTGAGTTTCCCAAGAGATAATGAACAGAAAACTCATTAAGTTTAAATCATATAATCTTGTAAATATACCTCACAAAATTTCACAATCTGTTCGTTAGAAATCTACCATTATAGAAATATCTTGCTGAACCCCTTGGACCACAGTTTGCGAACCGCTGGGCTAAAGCATCACTCTCCTGAGACTCACCTGTTGATGACGGGGTGATTGAGGCTCGAATCCCTGTCAGGTCTAATGAGGGTGGGTTTTTTTCTAAATGGTTTTCCACTCTCCTTCCAAACAGGTAGTAGACGCAGTGATAAAAAAAACAACTAAAAGTGAATTGTAATTTGCATTAACTTGGTAATTTTCCTATCCTTATTTATTTAAATACTTGCACATACAACATTACTTGTTAAAATATCTAATGTAAGGGAACAGAATGAAAGAATTTGTATTTTAAGCAAATGTACCATCATTCAACTGGAATGATTGATGACCTTTAATGTAAAAAAAAACCCTTCGGTTCCACAATTTGTTATGCTGTATGGTAAGCTGTCAAATTCCCACAAAGCCCAATTTCCATATTATTTGCAATGGTTGGCACACAAAACATACTTATAGTTCCAAACAGTTTATACACTTAGAACCCGCTACGGTGGCCGCATGGACTAACGCACTACTCTCGCAGTAGACTAGATGGCTGATGACGGGGAGATTAAGGTTTGAATCTCGATTGGGTGTACTAAGGGTGGTTTTTCCAAAATGGTTTTCCGCTCTCCCTCCACACAAATGTGAGCATACTTCTTTTATAGATAATACCTTCCTAATCCCTAAAATCATCAGTATAATTAGTACATAAGTGTAAAACCAGAACATGTAGTAAGACACGGTGCTAAAACAAATACACCTGGATTCCTAATGTTTGGGACCTGATTTTATCAGGAGTGAGGTATAGCTTGCCATTTAAGAGAAGTCTGACACCTGGATTTAAGAAACATAATCCTTAATGATCTCATCCACAAACAATGTAAAGAACAAAGAAAAAGCTTTTTGCTATTAATAAAAATTGTAGAACTAAAAAAAGATTTATCTGAAATTGATTTATTTAGACAATTTTTCATGGCAGTTATACATTTCTGTTGGACATGGACCTTCTCATGTTGCTTAATAATACATTGCAACTTTGTAAAGCTATTCCAGATCATGACTTGGTTATAAAAGACTTTAAAAAATAAGCGAATTAAGGTTAAAATATTACCGTTACCCAGCTTGAAACCTATATAGAAGTATTTAAGACTAGGTCGCTTTCTGATAAAAAATTTAATAGCTACTTGAAATATCTAAAGAGCCTTTACTTAGATGGAGACACATATTTCAAACTATGCATACATTTTAATATTCTATAAAATAGGGTGTGATGAAAATAATTAGAAGGATTATTACAATAAAAAGATGAAAGTAGTTAACAAATGTCACTGGACAAAGACAAATTGGGATGCACAAATTACAGTTCGCTCTGCTGTAACAAGAAATACAAAACTCACACTGATACCATTGAATCAAGAGCTTCCTTTCTTCTTAAAGAAACTAAATTTTTACTTCCAAACATCATGAAGTAATTTTTATTTTTCCTAAAGTTCACTCTTTGCTAGCAATAAGATTTTATTTAAATAAGTTTTGTGAATATTTTGGTTGGTTTCACAGCCTGGAGTCATACAAATTCAACCATATTAATGGAATGTATATTTCTTTCCAAGTCATATACTGAAATAAGAATTACAAAAATGCACAATAAATAATTATTCCTCATGTCTAAAAATATACATACTATATTACTGGGTCCATTCAATAATTGCTGTCAATATTTATTAACAACAGATACAACATAGAAGGTCTGACAATAGTAATTTCCCATGTACTTGGTAAGAAAAAGACATAAGTGGCAAAATAATAATGTTTTATCTCTAATATACCATTCATTATGTGCAAGACTAAGTGTACCAAAC
This sequence comes from Timema poppense, assembly GCA_902141375.1. NCBI lineage: Eukaryota > Metazoa > Arthropoda > Insecta > Phasmatodea > Timematidae > Timema > Timema poppense. The sequence goes on along the minus strand of CABFOV010000172.1, from coordinate 150,807 downwards.
CACTGTGTATCTTGAGGAAATGGACGTTAAGATCACAGACATATGATGGAACAGAGCACTCACAACATATCGACAGCAAAACAACTCACCATCAGAGTACAAAGATTTTAAAGCTGCTTGCAAGGTGGTTAACACTTTGATATGTAAACTGTTTTTATTCTAGTGGTTTGGATTTTAATTAGTCACATGTGTAAATGTTCATTAACTCTTTTAACTAAAGTTATATATTTAAAGAATCCTGGTGACCCCACCTACATATGTCTGCGTCAAGATGTACAGTTTAGGTAGTTGAAGCTCAACATTCTTACAGTAGCACAGTGTATATACAGAAAAGCATTTTGAAAGACTAACATTTATGTTTATAAAATACAAGTTTTATAATCACTTAATCCTATTGAGCCATTACATGTGTGTGTATGTGTGTCAGGTTAAGAACCTGTGTTAGTCCCCAGCTTTAAAAATAAATTAAAAAGAAGATTCTCAATGAATCAAATAATGTATAAAAGTTCTGCATTACTACTTCATTTGCGAAAAGGAAGGTGTAAATTAAAGCGACTAGAAACATGTTATAACCTAGATTTCTTTAAATGTAAAAACAAATAAAATAAACTTAACCCAGAAAAAAGCGCTTTTTGAGTTGAGTTTTGTTTCCTTTAGAAAACAAAATATGCTTAAAACTTTACTTTAATGCAATGTGATTCAAATTACATCCTTATTTAAATAAAGTTAATTTTACACTGAGGTAGTTGTCTTGCAATAATGCATTAGGGTGGTACATTGCTAGTATTTAATAACTTCACTGTCCTAACAAAATGGAACATGCATTATTATAACAAGAATAAACTATAAGTATAACATAATCCATCTCAGCTTTCATCTTAGTGATGGATAAATATTGTAGCTTTACTTTTAACTAAAAGTAAAGCATAACACAATATAAAACATTAAAAGTGAATTTTAATGCATATTTTAACATTTAAATTTAACAAATAACTAGAGGTACTTTGAACATATTTAGATATTTCGCAGAAAAATTTTAGACGTGTACATGAGTGAGCCACATAAAAATACATAAGTCATAAAACTAACACTTTGAGTGGTCTACAGTTTTACCTTTAACCACATGAAAGCAAGAAGGCACATTAACTAGTAAGTAAGGTAATTAATTCATTATATAATATTTTTACAGATATTTAAGCCTGGCAGATTTGTAATCAACTATTGCAAAACTTTTCATTCTACCATACACATTCCATGAATCTTAGCACTTGTTGAAACAAATTAATCATAATTGACAATTTTCAAAAATAAAATAAGTTTTATAATACAGGTCATATGGCTTATAAATAGTTTAACAGATGTATGTTTTATCTATGTAACTAAACACAATTTGTGTTTTTATTTAGTTAAAATAGGGGTTTGAATCTAAGTTGAGATTTAGTGAGGGTGGTTTTCCCACTATGTTTTTTCACTCTCCCTCCCCTTCAAATACTACCTTCATACTTTCTTCATTAGTATAAAAATGCAGAAAGCTTGAATGAATGTGATGCACAAAAGGTAACAATGTTAGCTCTGAGAGTAAAAACATTATCCTGTCATAAAGTAGCCTTAGTTTGTCTCCATAACTCCATTCACAAAATTAGGTCCTAGTTAGAAACACATTGATTTCCTACTAGGAAATAGAGGAGGAATTGATAAATTAACATATTTTATAAATTGTTAAAAATTATGTAAAAGTTCCAGTTGGGAGTTTCCAGAAGATGTGTTAAAAAAGGATTTAAAAAAACCCACCATTAAATTATAATAATATTGCAATCACAATGTAACACTTATAGGGTGAATATATTTTAATTTGAAACACAAGCCAAAATACATCCTACAAATAGTTTACAATTTGAGCCTACATTATTACCCATTACCTACTTTTAAAACTGTTTGTCACACAAAATCTAATTATAATTATTTACTTTCATCATAACTTTACAAGAAGCTCTCTCAATACCATTTCATATAAGAGTTTAAGCAATTTATTTACACAAATTTTTTATTTTTGTTCTTAACACTGCTAATTATTGATGGAGTTCAACAAAGAAAATAATATATGGCAAAGAGCTATATGGTTTAATTGCAACAAATTGTTTCAACACATATATCTGTATATTTAACACCTGCATTTCTAAGCTAAAGAAACTGATATAGTAACTAATATAATAGTCATTCACCTAAATTCAGTTTAATGGTACAAACAGGTCAGTTTAAAAACTCCGAGGCAATAACCATATTCACAAGAGGTTTTAGAAACAGAAATTTACTAGGTCATTAGAGAATCCATGTTATTTTTATATTTTGAGATAAAGTTCACAAAAATATAAAATATTACAACCAATTGGTTTTTGTACAACTATGGAGTATATGCAGTATCAGAGAATAGTGAAAATGGATGTTAATGATCAATATTGTGTTACCCGCCTTAGTGGCGTAGTTGGCTAACGCACTTGTCGTGTTGAGCTCGACTGCTGAGGACGGGGAGATCGAGGTTCGAATCTCAGTCGGGTGAACTGGGGGTGGTTTTTCCTAAATGGTTTTCCACTCTCCCTCCACGCAAATGTGGGTTCACTTCCTCTAATTCAACCTTCCCAATTCCTAATCCATTAGCGTAATTAGTACTTAAAGCGTATAACCCGAACGGGTAGTAAGACGTGGTGCTAAATATTATTATTATTATTATTAATATTGTGTTCTACCGCTAACTAGTAAGTATCTTTTTCAATTTGTTTTAATTTCCCACATGTAATATTATTTTAGTCTTGCTTGTAATTCAAGATGAAAACTAATTATCTAGTAACAAAATTTCAGACTAAAACGAAATGCCATGTAAATGTCCAGATAATATTCTTGTAATTGCATATCTTAATCCAGTTGAATATCTGTCACCATTCCTATCCTACCATTGTCAATTAAAGTGACCATGTTGCTTTAGTTTCAACAAACTGTTAATTTTCAATAGTATAACTTTTAATAGAAACATCTCAATGACTGAACTCAAATTGCAAAATCTTTGCATTCAAATAATGGGCTGAGCTTACTAAAAGATTACCTCAAAACTTCAAGATGGAAGGAGTTTGTATAATTTCTGTGTGTTTCAGTGGCGGCTCATATAAAGGCACTGCGGAACTGCAGCACCCCCTATTTCCACTTGATATTATTGATAACATTTAATATAATGAGTCCTTTTTTGTTTAATTCTTTATTTTTGCTGTAAAATATATATTCCTTAAGCTTTATGTCAGTACTTCAGTAGCCATTCCCCAGTTTATGAAAAAGATACAAAAATCTTTGTGTGGAACTGTGTGCTTCACAGTGCCAGCAATGTGGTGTTTGACTGTTGTGTGCATGCACACAAAGGAGAGGGGTGGGGAGGAAGGCGGGACTGGAGGTAGAGAGAGCACTGTTGCTCTCTCAGTGCCGGCTCTGGTGTGATGGTGGAAGGAAGTCTTTTTTTTACTCAGCGTGCGCTGTGCTTTAAAAACGTGTACCATATTCTTCAATGTGATAAAGTGTAGAGTTAGATTATTATTCTGCTTCCAGCTATTCTATTTGATTCAATTTCCTTGGTGCTTTTAATTAACAGAAAGACTAAATGCGCTTGCAGTACTTTCAATGGAGAAAAATTTCCTCAATTGTCATCCAGAAATCACAAAGGCTAAAAATTTTCTGGAGCAGCACCCCCACTAATTTTAGCCACTGGTGTGTTTTAAGTTTGTGTATGACTTTACCTAATAAAGAAAAGAAAAACAGGCAAAGAAATATGTCACAATTGATCATGGGACTCTACCCATTAGTATTCAACAAGTATTTTTCTTAATTCCCATTTTTTTAAATAGTATTATATGCAGATTTAGTGCACATATCTTAACTGAGAATAAAATAAAAGTTTTAGTCTGTTCCAACATTGATACAAAAAATTTATATTTTTTAAACATTTTAAAATATCTAAACTTGAAATTGAATATAAATGTCACTAAATATAATGTATGACTAATACTCATTAAGTAAAATCATAATATTATTAATTAAACCTGGTTAAATATAGTTATGAGCAAGAAAATACACATGATAAACAACACCTAAACATGTACATTCATCTATTGTGCATCATTTAACATTTGCTAACAATTGTTATTAAAACAATGATAAATAATTAGTAAGTTGTAGTCATTTGTATTGATTGATTATTATAGAACTTCATTCAAAAGTGACTTTTAAGACCCCATCATCTCATGGCCAATTAACTATTATATTATACACACAATTACTTGCACCAGAAATTGTATCAAAGTGAAGTTTTCTGCATTCTTTACTTTATAACTGTATAATTGAAATAATTATTAAATTTTGAATTTTGTGTTATTTTATTAAATATAGTAATATGGTTTGAGTTGAATTACTTAACTAAAATAAGAATTATTCTTGAAGAAATACAGGCTTTAATATGTAGAAACATTTTTCAACTCTAATATCTATTTATTTTAGTACAAATTTGCAAACAAAATATAATTTTTAAGTGTTAAAGCATTATAAATTTAAATTTTTCGTATATATATCTAAAGTAATTTTTAAGATGAGGAAGTATTTATTTCAGGGCCTTCACACACTGGAGCTAAGATATCTATGTATTTGTTGGTCTCATGATTTGCTATACTGGTACTGAACAGTTTGGAGGAATTATTTTGTAATTACTTTTAAATTCTGAAACTGCTTTACCACAGCAACGTAAGAATTGTGTAATAAATGAATAAATAAATTATGATTAGCTTAGGTATATTTTGGCAGTTTAAATTTATTCTATTATTTTCTTTAACTTTCATTAAAATATTAATGTATTTACATATTATAAATGGTTTGCTTTATCTTGCACAATGGATATTAATGGAATGGGTTGCTAGACAAACTGTGTTTTAAAATTTTCTGACTTTTCCAGGTTTTCCAGAGCCAATATGATTTCTCAGCCACTATATACAAGGTGTGGCTACTAAATAACCGGACTCATTTTTTTGCCACTTACTTGAGGTCTCAGCAACAACCAGTAGGGTCAGATATTGATTGATCTATATTATTTTCTCCCTCTACCTTCCAAATTTCAAGGTCGTGTGACAAACAGTTCGGCCGTAGCCTTTGTTCGAAGTGGACCATGTACCTGAGCAGCGTGTCAACATGAAGTTTCTTGTAAAACTTGGGAAATTCACTAAAGAAATGTACACTTTGTTAAAGGAAGTTTATGGTAATCAGTATTTATCTCATACTCAAGTGTTTGATTGGTTTAAAAAATTTAAGAAGGGAAGGAAACAGATCGAAGACAATCTGTGCCCCAGCTGTCCTTGCACATCAAAAACAGGTGTTAATACTGAAAAAGTGAGTGAAATCGTTTGAACAAATCGACGCCTGAGCATTCGAGCAATTGCTGACTTAGTTAATATCGATAAGAAAATTTCTACAAATTTTATATGAAAAAAGTTTACTCTAAAATGGTGCCAAAACTGCTCACTCCTGAGCAAAAGGAAACTCAAATGAACATTTGTGCTGACATCCTTCATAACATCGGAAATGATCCAAACTTTTTAGAAAATGTGATAACTAGTGACGAATCGTGGTTTTTTCAGTTCGACCCTGAAACTATGCACCAATCCATGCATTGTAAGAGTCCCAGTTCACCAAGACAAAAGAAAGCATCGATGAGCACGTCAAAATTCAAAGTAATGATGATAGTTTTTTTTATATCCGAGGGATTGTTCACATTGATTGGATACCTTAAGGTCAGACTGTTAACCAGGTTTACTATAAGGAGGTTTTGACAACCCTTCATGAACGCATAAGAAGAAGAAGACCTGAAATGTGAAAGAATAGATTGTAGATTCTTCATCAGGACAACGCATCAGCACGTAAAGCGCTGTCTATCCAGAGGTTTTTGGCAAAGCACAAGATTCCGGTGTTGGAACATCCACCTTAATCACCTGATATAGCCCCATGAGACTTTTTCTGTTCCCGAAGATCAAGTCTGCACTAAAAGGAACCCGTTATAAGTCTGCACTAAAAGGAACCCGTTATGAGTCTGTTGATGCTGTGAACGAAAAAATGATGAAGGTCATGAACAACCTCTCAGAAAAGGACCTGAAACATTGCCTCCAACAGTGGAAGATTTGTATGGCGAGGTGTAGGGGATTGGGGAGGGGACGTCATTGAAGGTGATAACATGGCCATTGAGTAATTTTGTAAATACAATTTTTTAGAGCATCAATTCAGTTATTTAATAGCCAAACCTTGTATGTTACACCCCAACAGTGAAACTCCCATTTCATGAATTTGGTAAATTTTTGTTCATTTTCGCAAAATTGGCTCTTTTATTGACTGTTATTTAATAGCCAAACCTTGTATGTTACACCCCAACAGTGAAACTCCCATTTCATAAATTTGGTAAATTTTTGTTCATTTTCGCAAAATTGGCTCTTTTATTGACTATTTCATTAAGTGAGCATAAATTACATTAACCCTTTATCTATCTGATGAAATGAAACTTATTGTACTTTCTACTACAAGCTTAAATAAAATTCGTTTTAAGATATTATATTAAACTAACCCAACCTAACTTAACATAACCTTCCATTCTAAGACAGTTAAAAGTTAAATTAAACTAAAACCAAACCTGTTCTTAGCTTTTTAATTTCTTGGACCGGGCAAAAACTCGTTCAGTTCATAAAATGGCTAACGATTGGAGCTATCCAGTTCATGAAAGTAATTCATGAATCAGAAGGGCTTTTGCCCAATCTGTAAAATGGACAGTTTCATTATTGGGATGTAACAATTATATAAACATTATTTTATCAAGATTGAAATTTAGTGTAATTATATTTTTAGGCACATCCATATTCTGAAATTATGTCACTCTTTGAAATTTTAAAGTATTTCAGCCTAAAGCGATGGGCTAATAGGTAGTGCAATCTCAGAATTTAATGACATCATACTGAGCCATTAAAAAATTGCCTTACATCAATACAGTTTAAAATTGTTGAAATACACTTTTTTTTAGCTTCTTCATCCTACACTATAGTTGAATTTTTGTGCATGTTCATATCCATCCCTCAACTTTGACTAAAGATGTGTGATAGAAAAGTGGAAAGGCGACACAAAAATCACATGTTAACTTTGAAAAGTGAGATTAGTATGCTCAACTAGGACAATTGTGTTAAAAGGGAGTCACGGTATGTATTAATTGAAAGACAATTTTTATTTTAAGTACTATACAAAGTTGCATATTTTTTATTGCTTAAGTAGAAATTTTAAAAATTTGATAAAATTCACCAACCTTTCCCAGACCAAGTAAATTCCTTGACATTTCCCTGTTTTTTAGGTTGCTGATCAAGTAATTTAATAATCATGCAATTTTGTTACTTATAAGCAGGGGCTTGAGCCTCCCTTGTTTTTATATTGTGGGGCTGGGACTATCTTAGGCCCCCCAATATTTCCCAAGTAAATTCAAAACCCATGTATAAAACATACATCTGTTCACTCTAGTTTAGTAATTTTAAGTAATAAAGACATAAATTTATGATTAATTTAATAGAAAACTGAAATGCCCTAATTTTGCAGTTTATTTTTCTCTCACAAGAAAAAACTATTTCACAAAAATATAGTAACTTACATTAGGCCTAAATTGTGGTTGCCTTAAATATAAGAAATACCAGAATAGTAAAATTAAAGGGTAATACTTATTTACCCTTTTGCCACAGATAAGAACAAATTGAAAAAAATCACAGATAAATTCTAAGTTTAGTTTTAATACAAGGTGGATTTTCAACCACAGTTCAAATTTTATTGTTGCCATACTTATATCAACCCAAAAGATTGAAAAGCTGGACATCAATAATTTTTTTTAGCACCGCGTCTTACTACCCATTCGGGTTATACACTCTCAATAAAATTAATACCCTTTATTGTTGTGGTTTGAATAAAATAGTTCATTATTTTTAAACCTATGTTAAGTATTGTTGTGATGATGTATTTGATTGTTTGTAAAAAAAAAAATTCTAAATATTTAATCAACCCTAGTTTAAAGGCCTATTAAGTTGCCTTCCACAATATAAGCCTTTACAGAGTTGACAAGTACACTTAGTTTAACCTGAAAGGTGTTAGGCCTACCTTGCATGGTTCAACTTTGGCATAGCTTGTATGATAGAAATATAACATGAGCGTAGTGAGGGAGTAATTATAGGGTTAGAACCTTCCACATCACCCCGAAAATTTTTAAGTTTTTAATATTGATCGCAAAAGAATGTTTAAAGAAGCCAGTTTATGAAACTATTTATCTTCATTTGTGCAAAATAAATAGATTTTATCAGCAGAAATCAGCTGGGTTTAAAATTTTAATCAGCCGCTACCATGGATATATTTCAAAATGAAAGGACACCAGAATGTAGGGCCAATGTTTAATCTTCCAGGTGTTTTATGTTCTCCACTTACAGTATCCTTATTGTAAGTTGTGGATAACCCTGGAATTCAATAAGACCTACACTACCTACCTACATAAATGTAAGCAATATTTCTTTGCTTGTGTGCACTAAACTAACTACAATTTTTTAAAAACTCAAAATATCTTCTAGAGGCATCTAATTTTCAAAAATTTGTTAGAGGAAACTCACTTTAAATAGCATCTACAGTTAATAAATTTTCAAAAGAGTTCCAGGTGAGGAACACTTTAAGCAGCTTTTAGAAAATTCTAAATTAAAAAAAAATCTTCTGGGTTAGAACCACTCCAAATAACTTATAGAAGAGTATAATTTTCATTAATTTTTCCAAGTGTGGACCATTAGCTTCTAAGGGCATTCAAGTTTCAGGAAATGTTTGGAGGGCGGCTTCCAATTCCCCTTTTGGCTTGAAAGCAAGGACGTTAAAACACCACAAATACCACTGGATAGTATCATTACCTATACAATAAAAATATAAATGGGGCCTACCCATAATTTTTAATTGATGACCGAAAAAAGTTACTGTTCTTCTCCACACAAGTTCCTACTATATCGTTACAATACATAATGACAAAGAAAGATATACAAAAAAAAGTACTATCCATGAAAAATAAACCTCCTTCAAACAGCTTAAAAAGCCAACCGGGGTATAAAATCTTACGCGGCCAGGACCTCAAAACTCCCTCTCAGTTGATCC
>CABFOV010000172.1:117040-134719 GCA_902141375.1 Timema poppense | reverse complement strand
TTTTTTTTTAGTTTCATTATTTTATGGTAATATATTTTCTTAACATTTTCCCCACTCAAAATCTTGTGGCACCCCTGGCCGATATCACGGCACCCTGGTTGAGAATTCCTGATCTAAATGTACTAAAGGTGTTAACTATGTCAACACAATAATTCAATTAAGAGACTGCTTGGTCATATATTTATTGCTGGCGCTCATTTAGTGACATAGTTGGGAGGGGGACGGGGGGGACATTCCACTCCGGGAGGCACTTTTAGTCTACTGCAACAAAAAGATTTTTTTTTTCCTTCTGGGATAGTACAAGACATCAGATTCAATTTTATTATTTACAACTAGTATTTACTACTAAAAGAAATAAAATTTAGATACTTAAACACTTAAATTTCCATATAAAACATTATTAAACATTTTAAAAATAAAAAAATACTTAACTTTTATTTCTTAAATGGATGTATATATCTTTCCTAAACTGCGCGGACACCCTGTAATCCACCCACCCCTTCCCCCGGCTACGTCACTGAGTCAAGGGTGAATTTATTTCTCCGCAAGCTAACATTTTAGTGTTCTTTATAATAGGATGTATATATCTCAGTTATTTTATATATGTTTAATTATTATTTATTATTAATATATTTCTTATTATTCTATCATTTTAACCCAAGATGCAATCACAATAGGTAAATCCTAGTTTGAATTGAATGTGCTACAATCTCTTGTTTTAATAAATATGCGGATTATCTCAGGTTTAGGTTCATCCGCGGCACTTGTCCCCTCCATTACCGTGGATAATCAAGAGTTAAGTGTATTTAGAGTGGTCTCTTTAGCTGCCTACTAAATTTCAATGTTTTACCACAGTAATAAATAATTATTTCTATTAATTTTGGTGATTTTGAACTCCCCTTCACACTCTTTTCTCCAACTCCCGATTAGATAAAAGATTTCAAGATTTATTTGGGTTATCTGGAGTTGTCTGTCTTCCAAATTTAAATTTAATTCCTAATCTTTAATGGTTTTTTATTTCTAATTATATACCCACATTCCACCCATATCTTGGAGCCCCATTTTGAAATTTTTCATTTTTAGATTTTTCTAGTTGTATAGGTTGTATAGGTATACCTTCCGGCAAAATTTCAACTTTCCGGCTCAACTATAAGTGCCTTATTTTTTTCTGAAAACACACACACTTAATTTATGCTTTATGTATTATATTATATAAATATTAGTTAAGTATAAGTATCCATCTGGGTTATACACATGCATTAATTTTGCTAATAGAATGGGGATGAGGAAAGTAGAATTTTATAGGAAATGTACACACATTTGCATGGAGTAAAAGTGGGAAACCCCAGAGGAAAACCGCCTGACACCGATGTGGGATTTGGGACTGTTCTTAAAAAGAAATTATACATAACAATCATAAATTATATAATAGCAATGCCATTATATAAAATATACATATTAAGCTCAATAAACATATATGTATTTAATAAACCATCAACTCATGGGACACAGATCGAAAACAATTGTGTACATAATATAGCACCTATAAATTAGGTAGGCACATGGACTAAACGTTTATTTTGTCTATTATTGTTTACCTGTGATGGATGGCCATGGTGTGAATTCCGGCCGTGTGTACCAAGTGTTTTTGGTTAAATGGTTTTCCGCTCTCCCTATACACTACTCTGATATGTTCTCTTAAAATGTCTCTTCTTCAATCCAACCCCACTGGCATAGTTAAATGTGGATAACTCAAAAATATTCTGTGCAAACACATAATAATATAAAGAGAGCCAATGAACAATAGACCCATTTTTAAATATGTCCCCCTTTTTATTTTACAATATGGTTATAGGCCTATACATTAATGCAGATTGGAGGAAGTGTACCAAATTCACACAAATGTAGATACACTTCCTTTATATTATATCTTCCATATTCCTTTCTCATTTGTGTAAATATGCGACTAGCCTGGACGAATATTAGAAAGTTAAACGCGTAATTATTTTAAAAATAAATTAAAATATATTATTATTGTACCACGTCGTACTGTCAGGTCGGTATTTTCGCTTATTAATGGTTTTAGGAGGTGAATCTTAGATTAAATGTACCCTTATTTATGTAGAGGAAGGGCAAAAAGTCATTTAGGAAAAAAAAAACACTCTCAGTGCCTACAGCTACAAATTGAATGCCAATTGACAACCTCGCCAGCAAAGCAAATTGGACGAACTTGGCGGGAATAAGACTAGGCAAGCTTCCTTATTTTTCCTGGACCTGTGACCTTAGTGAAATATTAACTCTGATTTAACGGTACTGTCCAAGTGTTGAAGATGAAGGTGAGGGGTCTTTATGTGGACTTTATGGTGAGATAAAGTGTTAGCTAAAATGACCATAACAATAGCCTGTAGTCACATGTCATATATGGTATCTGCACAAAAATATCTTATGTGAAGTTATGATTAAAAACTAAAAACTACATGAGATGTGCATCAAGCTATTTTAAAACCTTACCTTCTAAAGGAAAAAATCAAATAGCTAATGGTTCATAGCTAATTCACTATTAATTTGAAATACATTTAAAACATTAATACAATAAGTAGATAAATAAATAAATAAAAATAAACTGTTATATAAAAATATAATTATTACGTGTTGTAGAAAATATTTAATGGTTTAGAAAGTATTCAGTCAATTGTAGTGAAATATTTAGAGGTTCATATAGCGCAAGTTATTAAGTCAAATATAAGAAATCAAACACATGCAGTTAATAAGTTTGGAAAGTTTGATACATCTAATTCCATCAGTTAAAACAGCTTTTAAAGGAAATTTTAAAAATGTGTATGATTTAAATAAAAAATAAAAACACAATTATAATTAGATATATTGAGAAACTTTTTTTCTTTCAAAAATGTTCTGACTTCCACTTAAATGTTCCACTTAAAACTAAAATCAGATATGTTCTCTGTAAATATAAACATTGTGTGGTGCAGCTCTTTGTGATTGGTTTAGTGAGTTTGTGGAGTGTTGTTACTGTTAAAGATCAGGACAGTTATATAGGATGCTGGTGATATTTTGTTGAATGAAGGAGTGGAACATGTTTTAGAGCTGAGACAGGATTTGTGGATTGCACCATTGTCAGTATGTTGTCTCCAAATGAGTTTAAGTTTGTCAACACAGCGCCTATTTCAATGCTAAACAGTAAGTACACATTACTGCTCATTGAGAATATCCAAAAGCATAAAGAATTAATTTTACCAAACGCTTTAAAAATAAAATTAAAACCAAGACTAAAAAATTTACCACAAAATTCCCTGTGTGTTCTTCAAACTATTTCATGACTGAACTATTTATTGGACTTTTGGATAGTCTGACATTTCCTTTAACTCTCGCAAAAGTAACTCTAGCCAAGGCTGTAACACAGCTTCACTAAAACCTGCCATCAAAACTGCAAGGAACCCCTGAGTATCCATGGGACTGACCTGGTACTCGTGTTCAGTGTCCATGATCCCACAGACTGACACCACCTGGTACTGACGAGCTTTCATGGCTGCCAGGGATTTGCGGATGAGCCTCATGGCCCCCGGAGCAGTGCTTGTGTGAGAAAACTGGGACATTTGATGAGGCGAGTGGCTGGGGTCTAGCACCAGTAGACAGAGGGCCCCATCTTTCAACACCTCTACACCTACAATGGTTCGACTATGACCTGGGGCAAAAAACGGTGCAAATCAGGCTCCAAGAGAACATTACGCTTAAGTGATCATGACTCAGATGAATATTTGGGTGGGTGGCTATACTAAAGAGTTAAACATATTGACACAGATATTAGCTTCAGATATCACTTTTATTATGGAAGGTTTAGTAACTCAAATCCACTTTGGGTGGGTGGCTATACTAAAGAGTTAAACATATTGACAAAGATATTAGCTTCAGATATCACTTTTATTATGGAAGGTTTAGTAACTCAAATCCACTGTTATAAGAGTGTGAATCTTCATTTTACACACAAGCCTTGAATCTCAAATCTTATTATTAGAAAACATGGTACATATAATAAGTTTACTTAACCACTTAAATTCTCAGTTGCTAAAGAACATTGGTATTCAACCTGGGATATAGTTTTTTTTTACATGTAGCATATAGAACATGTATAACTCACATTATGCACCAGTCACTTTTGGGGAAAAAAACTTAAGAGAAATTATATCTGGGGTTACGTGATCAAAGAAGGTTGAATGCCAGTTGTCTAGAATGTATAATCAACAGATAAATGTTAAATTAATGAGCTGGTTTAAAAGTTTGTGAGTGGGTTAAGCTACCAATAAGCATTCTAAGAGCTCTAAAACAAATACCAATTCCTAATTTGAAAAATAAAAACTTTTTTTAAATTTCAAATCCCAAATGTTGATATATTGTTTTGAACCCTCAAATATCCTTTGGAATTTAGAGGTAGCATCCCTATTTAATATAGGAACAACAAATGTATGATTGTGTTTTCTTAAGGGATGATATCTAAGAATCAGTGAATACCTTGTCCTCCATTTCATCTCACAATCACCCTACCATTACACATTAGCGTAAGTTCATATAAACTGAACGGTTAGTAAGATGCGGTGATAATAATAACTATACTCCAAACCATTAGCTTACCATAAAGTCGATTGTAATTCTGGTATAATAAATTCATTATAATTTACAAAAAAGAAAATTAATAGGTATTTAGTTAATATTTATACTTTCTATAGTAATTAAGGAATTATTGTGAAATAAATACAAATTGAAGGAGGGGGAGGGAGGATAATACCAATTTCAACAAGTTAAACTTTATATTTTACAATAGTTTCAAAGATTCAAATTTGGGACTTAAGAAGAAAACAATAAGATTCATAACCATAAAAAGTGAACCTGATTGAGATATAGTTTGCTTAATTAATGGGTGATAATCAATGGTTAAGAAGTATAATGCTTTATTAGAAATATGAGTGGCTGATAATTATGTATTAGAAAATCGGTTGAGCAAATATATCTGAATATAAATATAAGTAAAGATAGAAGTGCTTTGGAGTCAACAAATTTTTATAAAGATCCCTTACCACAGTGTATAAACAATCATAATTTTGACAAAAACCACAAAGACCTGAACAAGCTTGTAGCTATCCATGCTGGTACTCACAACCAGGACTTTCAAACCTGTTACACCACCAAAATACTATAAGCATTTCCCGAACAGTGCAACAGTTCTCAATTCAGACAGTGGAAACTGTATATATATAGAGGGAGAGAGAGAGAGAGAGAGAGAGCACCGAGTCTTACACTAGCCATTCAGGTTATACGCCTATGTACTAATTACACTAATAGTTTAGGGATTAGTTAGGTTTAATTTAGAGTAGGTGTACCTGAAATTGAGTGTAAAACCATTCAGGGAAAAACCGGGATTGAACCTCAATCTCCCGTCTTCGGCGGTCTACTCTAACATGAGCGTAGTGTATTAGACCATGTGGGCACCAAAGCGGGTGTAACGTGCTACACTTGTGTTGGACTAGACTGCTGAAGACGAGGAGATTCTGGTCGGGGGTACTGAAGGTGATTTTTTCTAAATGGTTTCCAGTCTCCTCCCACATAATTGAGAGTGCACTTCCTCTCAATTTTTCCATGCAAATATTTATTTATATTTGTATAGGATCACCACAGCCAAAGCTTAGAGAAATTTATTTTTACTCCTACAAAATTTTACCACCACAATGTTTCTAACAGTTTCTTTTTGAATTCAAAATAGAGTAATTCAATGTTTGTGTAAAGTTTATTCCCTCTTCACTTTTTGATAAAGGCAACAATATCGAAATATTACTCAATTTGTGTAACAATTTGTATCTAAGTGTTTGACTATTTCTACAATAGAAGAAAAAATAAACAAGGAACATGTCAACTTTGTGCATTGGATTCTTCCTACATTTACCAAGATGGGTTTTCTTGATTAAATTTACAATTTTTAATTTATTTTATACATTTTCTTTATTTTTATCAATATACATTAGTGTAAAATAAAGTCGCATTAATGGTAGTAGTGAAATTAACAATAACCAGGCTTATTTATAAATAAGGAATATCCCAATTTTATCCTTTATATAGTCACGGTCAGTTTAGTAAAATGCCCCCATTTTCCTCTTAAATTTTCATTATTATTTTTCCTTTAATCTCTTCCATTCTTTTCCTTTCACTTTCAAACTTACTGTCATCTGCTCCACTCATCTTTTTACTACGTTCTTCCTCTCCATCATTCTCTTTGGTATTCTATACTTTTCCATTCTCATTACATGACCATACCATCTCAGTATTTCTTCCTATAGTATCTCATATACTCCCTCTACCCCCACTTATTTCCTGATAACTTCATTCCTAATCCTCGTGACAGCTAACATGCTCTTCACAAACTTCATTCACATAGCCTCAACTCTCCTAGTCTTGGTTACATTCACTGTCCATGTTTCTACTGCATATGTGACTAAAGGTACAAAGTACACCCTATACAACACTTCCTTACACTTCAAGAGCACTTCTATTTGCCATAGCAGGTCTCTTACACACCTATAGAACAACCTCCCCTGCTGTTATTAGAACCTCTCTACTCTCACCCTCGGACTCAGTCACACTTTCAAGATATTTAACCCTCTGTACCTTTCTTAGTTATACTCCATCCAACTTCATAGCTTTACTAAGCCTTATCTTCTTCCTTGTAACTACCATCACATCATACTTCGCCATGCTCGATCTTATTTCACGCTCTTTCACTTTCCCATTCCTTTCCTAGAGCAGTTCCTGTACTTCCTCTTCCTCTCCCCCCTCCCCCTCTCCCCGGCATAGATTGGTTCATTGCAGCCTTTTGTTTAGGAGGGTGGGTATTTCAAATCAACTCATTGTACATCATGGGGTCTTGAGAAGGTCAAAGTACATATATTTATTGCACCTGTCTCTTTGCTTGTTGTTTAGGTTAGGTTAGGTTTTTCAATTAAATAAAGATTAGTGTGTATCTGTAAGCATTTGATGTTAACGTATAAATTGGAGTTACCCAAATAATTATTGGGAAAAAAAAATGTTAACTCAAAAGTCAAAACTCAATAAATCTGTTCTACCTGTGGTTGGGTGCAATGAGTCAATACAAGTGTTATGTGCGATGAATCGATTGACACCCCTTGCCCCATATTGTCAAGTCAACAACAAATATGCCTTTCGTTCTTTATCGAGTTTCCTTGCCACTTTATTCATGACCATTTCCATTACCATTACAAGAGTAGTGGTGAGAGACTACGCCCCTGCTTTACTCTGTTTTTTATGTGGAACCACTTCATCCACCCCTTCTCTGTCTAAACATAATTCATGTTATCCTTATACATATTCTTTAGTCTAATTACCTTTCATAGTAAGATCGTCAAATTTCTTATTTTTTTCAGACCAATGAAAGTGTCCCCTGAGTTAATGATGGAACACCTTTTCCTCAACATTTCCCACACAGAGTAGTTAGGATTGAGCTTCAGTCATATCAGGTGGACTCACCCTGGTGTTGGAGGTAGAGGGGAGGTTTGAAGTCATCTTTCGATTGGAAGTACTCCAGGACCCAGTTGAACATCTCAGGGTGACTGCCGTCAAGACAGGTGGGGCAGTGGAAGTCCACTAGTTGGCATCTGAACATCACCAATGAAATACAAAATAAAAATAAGTCAGATTGGTATTTTTAATTTTTAGCTGTATAATCTAGTGGCAGTAATGACTAATGACCAATTTAAGCATCCTAGTCCAAGAGAATGGTGTAATGAGGAAAGTAGTACTAGTATAATTTATTTTCTTTGTGTTTGTTCTAAGTGTTGTTTTTGTCCCTATCTGTTTTTGATAGCTATCAAAACTTAAATTTGTGTTTGACTTTCTACTAGTGAAGATGTAAGATAGAATTATACTCACATTTCTTTTCCCTGTGTGGGCTTTCTTTACTTAGTCCTTCTCATTAGTTTATTTGTGATTATTTATACCAATTTCCATATTTTATAATAAAATATAGCCACTGAACCTCCTCATTACTAAACAATAGTGACTATCAGTGACTTAAAAACTCTAAGAGGCCTTTCACATGGAACGGTTTTTCATTGTGGATGGTGTATGAAAGTGTCCCCTGAGTTAATGATGGAACACCTTTTCCTCAACATTTCCCACACAGAGTAGTTAGGATTGAGCTTCAGTCATATCAGGTGGACTCACCCTGGTGTTGGAGGTAGAGGGGAGGTTTGAAGTCATCTTTCGATTGGAAGTACTCCAGGACCCAGTTGAACATCTCAGGGTGACTGCCGTCAAGACAGGTGGGGCAGTGGAAGTCCACTAGTTGGCATCTGAACATCACCAATGAAATACAAAATAAAAATAAGTCAGATTGGTATTTTTAATTTTTAGCTGTATAATCTAGTGGCAGTAATGACTAATGACCAATTTAAGCATCCTAGTCCAAGAGAATGGTGTAATGAGGAAAGTAGTACTAGTATAATTTATTTTCTTTGTGTTTGTTCTAAGTGTTGTTTTTGTCCCTATCTGTTTTTGATAGCTATCAAAACTTAAATTTGTGTTTGACTTTCTACTAGTGAAGATGTAAGATAGAATTATACTCACATTTCTTTTCCCTGTGTGGGCTTTCTTTACTTAGTCCTTCTCATTAGTTTATTTGTGATTATTTATACCAATTTCCATATTTTATAATAAAATATAGCCACTGAACCTCCTCATTACTAAACAATAGTGACTATCAGTGACTTAAAAACTCTAAGAGGCCTTTCACATGGAACGGTTTTTCATTGTGGATGGTGCGTAACGTGATACAGATGGAGCTCGCCATGTGTAGCAATGGCGTGCCGTGCCTTGTTGAATTACCTCAAATTTTCCACCTCCGTTTCTTCGTTCTGCTCCAGTGTGATAGTATGGACCAAAGGAAGAAGTTGTGTGTGTACTTGCTGTATTTGCAACTGTGGCGTGTGAAGAGGTGCATTAGACACAATGTATCTGCGGCCATCCACGGCATTCTCGCCATGCTGTTACATGAGAAAGCTCTAATTTTACCAAGGTAACTCGATAATCATGGCATTGTGCCGTCCACTGCGATGACAAAAAACCATCCTGTGTGAAAGGCCTCTAAGCTAAGATAACAAGATTAACAAGTTGCTAAACTGAACAAAAATGTACATGCATTTGCCACAATCTGGAACAATGATAGTTAGATTCAGTGTAACAGGTTGGAGACCAAACATGGATTTATAAGTTCCAAGCTAGGATTCCTAATAACTAAGATAACCCTGCCATTAGCATTTCTCATCATAGTCAAGTCAGAACATTATTTAACAGCCTGGTAATGGGCTTGCAGCCTCCTGTTTTTTTGCCCCGCATCTTTATAACAGTTTAGAATAACCACAGTTAATTATGGTAAAGGGGTAAGACTGTCAAACATAGGGGTGGCCGAGATCCCTAACCCCCGGGAAAATGTCAGAAATCCAGCTATTCCTGTTGGTCAGGCAGGATTGACCCTTTACCAATAAGTTTTGAGCGGGGAAACAAAACATAATGCTCCAAAAAACAAAACAAAGGGTGGTGCTTATGTTCTAGCAGTTACCGCTATCTTATCACTGTTAATTTCTTTGGTAGACAGTCTTCTTCTTCTTCGTTATTTAGCAAAATTTATAGCTGGGATGGGTAGGGGGTTATTTTACCACTTGTAGGAAGACAAGTTGGGAGGTGCATGACTTATTGTGCTCTGTTTATCAACAATGATTTGTTGGGTTCAGCAAGTGAAATGCTATTTGCGCACACCTCTATTAATTTTATTATGTTATTTTTATTGTTTTTATTACCTTTAGCAATTTTTTTAGCACCAGCTCTTATTACTCGCTCCGGTTATACGCCTATGTACTAATTACCCTAGTGTGTTAGGAATGAGGAAGATTTAATTTAGAGGTATACCTGCATTTGCTTGGCTAGAGTGGGAAACCATTTAGGAAAAAACACCTATAATACACCCGGCCAAATTCAAACTAAATATCCCCGTCATCGGTAGTCTAGTCTATTGCGAGAGTAGTGCCTTAGACCATGCAGCCACCGAAGTGGGGTTTAACATTATTATAATGTTAACAAGTCTTACCCTATTAGTTTGGAAATCAAAATATTTTAAATCTAAGGTTATTCTAAAGGATAATTTTAAATTTCCCGATCCCGTCCCGAATCCCAATATTTTGACTAATTTCCCGTCCTGTTACCGTCCCGAAATAAATAGTCACTCCCATCCATACCTAGTCAAAAGTATAATTTAGAGTAAATGTACTAACATTTGTAAGTGGGAAGCCGTAACCTGGCAGAGATGCCATCCTGATATGTTCAAACTATACTATTTGAATTTAACATTTAATTTTCATTCCAACAGATTCAAGTCTACGATCTGTAGTATTTGTACCTTATTCTAAGAGAAGAGAGCACGGTGACGACCTCGGTTGCCCCAATCCACTTTCTGGTGTTAAAGAGTTTTCCCCCTAGCTGGTCGCAGCCCTGCTGGTCGAACCCCTGTGTCCACGCCCACTCCACCAGCTGTTGCAGACGTGAGATGGAGGGCATAGCACTGCGACCAGCCCGCCACCCCAAGGTCGGCTTGTACAGCTGCTCATTGTAGCCTGTGTGGTGGAGTAGTGATGACAGCAGCATCTGCATGTTCCTGCAAAAAGGTCACCATTATAAGTGTACCAATGTCCATTCGAACAAAAGTCAATATTACTAAAAAAAAAGTTATTATTTTGGCTCAAAAATAGATCCACTAAACTGTTACCAAAGATGAGCCTTATCCTGCTGACCAGAGTCACATGTTCCGAATTATCTGCAATTAATTACACTAATGGAGTAGGGAAGAGGACGGTGTAATTTAGAAAGGGGTATGAGTATTCGAGAATTTGAGTTGAGATTTTGTAGTTGTTTGAACTTGACAGAAAGATTTTTACAAAACTAGAAAATATTAATACTCAAAATTTTTGATTTTATCATGAAAATTCAATGTTTAATTAACATGATTTAATTCTAAGATGTTATTTCATAGTAAATAATAGTCCTTCAACATTTCCTTTTGTTTGATTAAATATTATATATATAGCTTGTATTACGATTTTAAATTTATTTAAAACTCCATATTTACTTTAAAATCTTTTTATCCCCAAACATTTTTTAATACCTTTGTGTTTATAGTCTATAACAGTATCCATTAAAAATATTCAACTTGAAATATTTTAAGAACAAATACTGCCTAATATTACTCAAACTCGAAAAAAACTTTGTTTTCTCATTTAAATTCAATTTGAACTAAACTCAAACTGAATAATATAATAATAATAATAATAATAATAATAATAATATTTAGCACCACATCTTACTACCCGTTCGGGTTATATGCTTTACGTACTAATTATTCTAATGGATTAGGAATTGTGAAAGGTTGAATTAGAGGAAGTGAACCCGCATTTGCGTGGAGGGAGAGTGGAAAACCATTTAGGAAAAACCACCCTCAGTTCCCCCGACCGAGATTCGAACCTCGATCTCCCCGTCCTCAGCAGTCGAGCTCAACCCGACAAGCACGTTAGCCAACTACGCCACCAAGGAGGGTGTAAACTCAAACTGAAAAATTCCTTCTCGTACACACCACTAAATTTAGAGCAAATCTACCAACATCCGCATGGAGAGAGAGAGAGAAAGGAGGAAAGGAAATGATTTTATGAAAACCACCCTTAGTCACCTGATCAATCTTTTAACCTTGAGATCCCTGTCACCGACAAATTAGACTAGACAGGCTCAATGTTTAGTCCATCTGCCCACTGATACAGGCAAGAAACCCATGAAATATAGGTATGCATCAAAGTGGCCTGCTTTATGAGTGTTTATTTGAAGCCTGACACTGAGACTTGATAATATGTAGAATGTCTGAGCACAGCAGAATCACCAGTATTGTTCATGAAAGTAAAGTTAGTTCAAATGTAGCCACAGTCGGTGTTATTGATCATGGCAGGGCTGACGTGTTGTTAAATAAAAGAGTTACAGAAGTTTACCTGTAGCCGCAGCCCCAACCCTTGTCTCCATATGTAGACGCATAGTGGTCGACAGTGGTACACATGAAGGTGGACACAACATTAGGAGAGGATGCACTTACAGCAGAGATGTTTGGCACAAGTTCTGAAACGTAAAACTTTACTAGTCACACCCTCTAAAGCCATAACTGGCCAAGCAGTAAATTAATGATAATGAATAGTGAAAATACTGACTCTAAGTGACAAAGTATAAAAAATACCTAGGGGTATGCCAAGTCCACTTTTTAAATTCAAAGCCGAATCGAATAGTATTAAATATTCCCAAAGATGAATTGAAGTTTGAATATTAAAAAAAAAATACTGTTGGATAAAAAAGTATTATATTTTGCATAGTTATGTAAATTTAGGTATCCAATATAATTTACAAAATTATATATTTCTAAGATAAAATGTAATATATTTTGCATTAAAATGATAAATTAAATTTTTATGCCATATTCTTATTTAATTATTTTTTATCTAACTTTTCTTTATGTCAAATCAAGAATTTCACTTTCAAATTGAAGTCAAAAAGCAAACAAATATAAAAAACCAAGTCAAAGGTTTTGAAGTTTCGCATACCCTGAAAAATATTTAACTTCTGAAATGCACAGATCAACTGGGTGTTTAAAGTTATAACAGGTATTGAGCGGATTTTCTCATTTCATAGTAATCACAGACAGGCACATATAAAAGATAGAAATTAACATCTAAGACAAAAACCAGAAACATAATTGGAATAAATATAAGATGGCTTTTTAAGGCATATCGCTTCATTTAAAAAAAAACATCAAGATTTTTTATACCAAAAATCAGGGTCTTACCCTTTTATTTACCAAAATTCAACTTTTTATTTAACAAAATCAAGTAATTTTATTTACCGACTTTTTGTACCGAAATCCAACTTTTTATTTAACAAAATCCTGTGGTTTTATTTACCACAAATCAGGGTCTCTATCGATCGTCACCGCCCAAGGTTTCATTCTATCGGAACTCATCAGGGAGGAGTGTGAAATGCATAGCCCAACTTCCTAATAGAGGAAACAAAAAAAAACACAAAAAGGGAGAAAATGGAAAAGGTAAAGAATGATATAACACATAGATAGAAACATTTAAAAGGTATAACATCCTTGATCCTTGATGTTATACCTTTTACATGTTCCTATCTATGTGTTATATCATTATTTACCTTTTCCATTTTCTCCCTGTTTGTGTTTTTTTGGTTTCCTCCTTTAGGAAGTTGCGTTGCACATTTTACACTCCTCCCTGATGAGTTTCAATAGAATGAAACCTAGGTCAGGGGAATGGGTGGTGACAATCTATTTTCTTTAAGATTCAACCATTACCTCTTTGTAAAATGGCAGCAATGTAAAGTGTGACCTGTATTCTTCTTTTCATTGTAAAAGCCATACTGTTTCATCCCTTTTATATATTTATATCCACTTTTCCTACCTATGTATATAATAATATAAGAATCATAACCTTGCAAATATTTGACAGAGCACGTGACTTATTTTGTAGGCCTTTAAAAAGTACCTACATTTTTCAAGGGTTTACCCATGTAAAAAAATAATAATTTTTCTTTAATAAATCTAATATAGTGCAAAAATTGTAATTTTTGTGATTTTTTCCAGGTGTTACAAAACCATTATTACGATGAATTTTTATTTTTTTATTTGATAATTTCTAAACCAAAATTAAAGTTTTTTATGACAAAAAGTAAAATATTTATTTGCCATAATATAGGGTTTGTATGTGTACTCAATAAAGCAAGTAAATGATAACTAAATATACTAAACAAAACAACCCATAAACAGTGTACCCTTGGTACAGGAGCTGCCATCATCCACCCCGTTGTTCTCAGCAGCCCTGAGCTCGATCTGCCGCTCGTAATAGTCGGCCACGCTCAGCTCCCCAGCATACACGGCTTTCTGCATGTTGGTGAGGGACTGTTCCCTGAAGTTACCCTGGTTATCCATCCCGTATTGCGCCTGAAACAACAATTTGAAAAATGTTAAGCAAAATGTTTATTTAATGGTTTAATCTTTAGGGTAGAGATGAAGAGGATAGTTTAGAAAAAGTGTATTTTCATTTATATGGAAGGGATGGGGAATCAATAATGAGAGCTCAAATATCTAAAACCACTCTCAATATACCTGGAAGTGATTCAAATCACAACCTCCCGGTTACAAACAATCCAATCTATTGAGAGTAGCTTTCTTTTTACCCAATACATTCTGATAATAATAAATACTCAATCTATATATCAAAGATTCAATTGATTTCCATATCTGAGATTTAAATACTGTGTCAAGACTTTCTGTAATGGTATCAAGCGCCAGGGTTGTGGCTCTATTGGTCTCGATCAGGGCAAGGCCTTTAATGTTGTTGATCAAGAAAGTTTAAATAAGCATTCATCTTGAGTAGTGCTTCTCAATCTTTTTTTTTTGTTCATGGCACACTATTCTTTGTCATAAGTCCTTGCGGCACACTGAGCCCGCAAGTTGGCAACATGTACACTATAAGAAAATCGGACATACACATAGGCTGAGGAGACTTTCCTCAGTAGAACAGTAAATGCATATCGGTTTGTCTTCTTTTTGACCATGAATTGAACTTTTAGTAAAAAATGACAAGGAAAATAAATATCTTAAACCACTCACAAATGTATCTCTTATTTCTTTTTATAAATTTATATTTTAATAATTTTTTATCAAACAATAACATAACATTGAGAATTTCATGGCACACCTAGTGAATTTTGTGGCATATCCTATTAAAACCATTAATTTAGAGGATGGAAAAACCAATTGTAGAAAAAAAAAAGAACAAATGTTCTTGATTGCTTTTAGTGGGTCATATCCTAGCATGCTAGCACATTATGAGAGCGCTCACCCGCAACATCTCAAACTCGTGCTGTTCTCTCTGTCTGCGCACTTCTCTTTCTCTCTTTTCAATCTCTCGAGCCAACAGCCTGTCAGATGACACATCTGGGGTCACCGGCGTTGCACCTGGTAACAGTCCTTGCAAAGCATGTATAGATATTCATGCATTCCTTTTGTGGATATTAACAAACAACATTGTTAAAAGTAGAGTTGGGTTGAATCCACTATTTTATGAATCCGAATCTCCAACTTACCTTTGAATCACAAATCTCAAATTTTAATTTTAATCTTGGAAATAACTATCAATAAAATAGGAAATATAAATATAATAGAATAATAGAAAACAAATAGTAACTAAATATTAACATTTCTTACAAGCCATTCATACATTCAGTTATGTGTTAAATTATCCTGGTCTGGGGCCTGGTTGTTAGGTTCATCCTATAATTATAAATGGTTTTGAACCACCAATGAGGTTCTGATTCCGTTCGTAGTTAAACGTGTAGAATTAAAATAGTGCATGAATAAAACAATTGACTTCAAAATATAGATAATGTAGACTTGACATTACCCAAACTCATGTTTGCTTGTGATACACATAATGTAAAAAGTCATGGATGAAGGTAATTTTTCTTTAAAGTAACATATGTAGAGTATCCTTTTATGATTCATCCATGAAGAAACACGCGCATTTTAGAAATAATGGGAAAAGTATTTCATCACTAAAATATATTATTATTCCATATTTCCTGTTAAAGGAACAACTACGCAGTATTTGGTAAAGACACCAATTCCCTATACCAATAAGAAGATAGCCTTCACAACACCTGTCACCAGGACTCTTTCTATTAGTTAGTTTTTAAACTGTTGACAAAGGGAGAAAGATGCAAGGGGTATGTCATATATAAACCGTTTTTGCGTATCAGCCAGGCATCCAAACATCCATACCAGGGATACATCCACATGCACAAGTCAGTCACAGTCTAACACAGTATAAAATAACTTGCATTAATATCACAAGTGTGCATTGATATAAAGCATTTAATTGGAGTATGTATAAGTAATTAACAAGTGTCATTTAAATAAACCGTGTGTGAATAAACAGCCATCAACAGTTCTCTTTCTTACATTTATTAATTATACTGTTCTAATTAGTGTTGACGACGGAGCTATAGACAGCTGGTTAAACGGTATCTTTTCCGTACAGTGATGATAGGCGCTCGACCACGGATCTTTAGACAACCTAAACATCATCACAGCATTATTATATCAGGGACTTAATCTGTAGTGTTTCAATCAATGTCCAAAGTGGGGCGTTTGATTCCATAGTGTTACAAGGCCTTCCTATAAACTTTAAACTGTACCTTTCTGGTTGAAGTGGTCTTCTATGTGAACTGCCATCTCCTGGCTACTACTGAAGTTGGTCATGCAGCAGACAGGGCAACTCTCGTTCCAAGTATCTGGTGGTTGGCTAGGGGCAGTTGTGGGCTGTTGATAGGTCACATATGGAACTAATATAAGATAATAAAAAGACAAACTGGGAAAGAGTGGTCTTTATGATTCGGAATAAACTTATGAAATTCTATAACTAGAGACACATGAATTTCATCATGTGGAGAATCTTAATTTCTTCTGTAACTTTTCACACTTTCAGAGTTACAAATTGTTTTGAATTTTTGGAGTTATTCCTTTCTCATATAAATAAAAAATAATAATTCTGAAAATTAAAAACTATGTGTAACTGTGGAAGTGTGAAGAAGTTTGAAAAATGTGAAAAATGAAAGAAGAAATAAAGAGAAAAGTGTGGTTGTCCCTATCCAGGCCTAACTTAATTATCCTTCAGTTTGGTTTCCTTTACTAGTATTGCTTACTTTACATTTAGTTTTACATATTTAAAAAAAGATACAGGAAAGGTGGAAATAAAATAGAGCTGTCAAGATTTCTGATTTTCTCGATTCCGATTATTGATTCCAATTTTGAAGTTCAACCGCAATTTTTTTATTCTTGAATGTGATTCTTAAGTTCAACCTCAATTTTTCCTTTCTTTAAAATTTCCTATTTCATTATTTTTCCAAGCTTTCAGCCTCATATAAAAATATTATTATTTAACTTCATAGCATAGCACAAAATCTAAGAAATGTAAATAGTAATTTAACAATTAATTTTTAATTTTAACAAAGAAATAGATCCATTTTACCAATTATTAAAGTATATCATACATAATTAATATATTAATTAGGAATTACAATAGTAAGCATGTATTTTTACCTACAAATAAAGCCTCACCGAGTAAAATATTTACAAATAATTTTAAAAAGGTATAACAAACAACCATCAAATACACAAGTCTTTTAAATTCACCAAGTAGGGTTAAGTGAACCAAAATATAGCAAATAACAGCAAATAAAATAATGTAGAAATGATCAACTACTCATTCTGAATTTTTGCTGTTTTGCTTAGTTGTCAGTACTTTCATTGAGAGCTAAGAATTAATAAAGTATAGATAATCGTAATATTAAGATCAATTCTAGATTCTTTCGATATCATTAGAATTGAGGATACCAAGATATTGAAGAATTGAGTTTGACATCCCTAATTTAAACATATAAATGGGAATGAAAACAATATGGCTTTTACAATGAAAAGAAGAACACAGTTCACACTTTACATTGCTG
>CABFOV010000172.1:90389-116598 GCA_902141375.1 Timema poppense | reverse complement strand
TGTTTTTTTTTTTCTATTTTAGGAAGTTGCATTGCACATTTCACACTACCTCCTGACCAAGCCCTTTTTTTTATGGAAAAAAAAAGGTGGTGGAACTCATTAAATAGCTAGGCGTAGTCTTTGTATAGTTTAAAGCAGTCCCTTGACTGGAGTGGTTGCCTTTCTGGGTCGCTCACCCCCCTTGATTTTTCCAACTCCTAAAATACTCCGTTATTGGACAAAATTTTGTTTTATCAATATGTATAGGGACATGCAAAATTGAGTTTTGTAAAAAAATATTTCTTCATTGATTGAAATGCATTGATTAAAAAAAAAAATTACAAGGCTATTCTTATAACCGGCCACAAATATTTTTAGTTTAGATATAACTTAGCCTACCACTAGAAAAAATGTTTATTAAAAATTTAAAATATTTTCCACAGTTTGACCATTTCCCCTACTTCTTTATCCCTCTTCCTTGTCTTGCTCTTAGTATCTATGGCAGTGTGGCATCTATGAAGTAGCCATGTTCTTACATAGTTTGAGGGATCAAAACTGGTTTGAAGGGGTCCAACAGTCCTGATGAACACGAGGTTTTTAAAGGTGCTCGCTAAAATAGAAGCCCTGTCTGGTGTTACAATTATGTTCATTTGTGATAAAACCCTCTCACACTCACTTGACGACACTGAAATTGTGTGTATTGTGTGTTTAAGGTGAAGGAGCTTTATAGGCATTGTGTCAGATGATTTTGAGAATTCCCAGAAAGCATGAATCATTTTCCTCTCATTGAGTTGAAATTGTTTTGACAGTTCAGAGAGTTCTTCTTCTCCAAAAAGGATGTTATCTTTTAGCCCTGCTGGCCAATTCCTGGAATCTAAAACCATAGCACACCTTGCCATCTCCACATCACTACTATAAAGAAGTAGTTATGGACAGAGTTTTTCAAGCTCTGATAAAAAGCATATGGGGAAATTGAAGGATCATCCACTTTGCCCTTCTTGTGTAGAAAGAACACCACCACTAAACTTCAGATTTGCAACAGCTTCATGAGACTTTTTATATATTGGACCTGGAAATTCTCTTTTCTTCTCAAACACTTCAACAAGAGTTTTGTAAAGATCTGTGTTCCTTTCTTGTAGGTCGAGACTGATTTCTGCCAATTCCTGTAGAGCATCACATATCAGTCTAAGATCTAAAATGAACTCAACTGAAGTTATTTTCTTTAGCAGGCTCTCATACATAGCCTGATCCTTTCTGTCTCTTGTATTGTCTTCCCTGGCTTCTTCAAAATGCAAAACTAACACTTCATAATTTTGTTATACTGCAGCAACAGTGTTATAGCTGGAGGCAACCCATCTTAAGGACAAAATTCGTCCTACTTTAGAAACTAGAACTTCCAGCATTTCTGCACAAACCTTAAGCTCTCTTGCATTTTTTGGATATGCAGGGTAGATCACATATAATTTGTCCTTTTTCTTAGTTTTATCAATTTCCTTTGCTGTACAATTTTTCTCTAGTCATAGATAGTAAACATACATTTTCCAGTTTCTCTTTCTTCTTTTCTTCCTCCATTATAACTGCGGCTTTTACACAGCGCTGTCTTTGTGATCAAAAATTTTCTTTCTCAAAGATGTTTGCTGCTGTTTACGATTTTCTCCATTATATGAAATTTAAATTTAACCATTCTTTGTTAATTCTCATTCCCATTTCTTTGTAAACTCCTACATTTCCAATTTTCTCGCATGCTGCGCAGCCCAATTCACCATTATCATAGAATAACCAGTCAGTTTTTAAGATGAGTTAATCTTTTTGAGACACACTCCAACAGCTAGGCCATGCCTGCTCAGGCTGTGAAGTTAAAGGATCATAAGAGGAGCTATAGGACTACAAACACATTTTGTAGGTCTAGTGTGACTGACAGTTGGTTGCTTTTTACTATGAGGCGCACAAAAATACGTTATTTTTTTCATTTTTGACAAAGAAAATTAATAAAGTTATCTTAAAAAAACAAAATTCAGTCTAGGCTGTACTGTGAAAACTTCTTAGCAAAAGCAATATGCATCCTTAGTCACCATTGATCAAAACTACCACTGTTGGCCAACATTACACACTATAAATTGAAAGACAGAAATAGTAAACTAACTTTTTACATGATCTTAACTTTACAAATTCAGGAATCACAACAAAAAAACATCAATGAAAATTAACATAGAATCTAACCTCAAAACGGATACGAACCGCATGATTTTCATGTAAGACCAACCTCTAACTTATGAATTTAAAACAGTGCCAAACATAACAATAATCTTCAGTCATTTTTTTCTACCACTATCCTACCATTGTTACATTGATTTTTGTATAAAGAAGTAACAAAAAAGCATTATTTTTTTATATGGCTAACTATCCAAAAACAATTTGGAGGTTGCTTGGTAATTTAATTATCTATTAAGGGGGTCATCAGGTAAAAAAAAGTTGGGCGCCACCACTTTAAAGTTTGGAACATAAGCCTCTCTAGCACCGCCTTTCTTCATTAATATAATTGTATCACCAATGTTAGAGAATTTTAAAATGCTTGAAAATTTGTAAAATTATTGACAAAATTACAACAGAATCGACAACAAATATAAATGTTGTCTTTGTATGACAAAAGTTAATAAAAACTTTTACTACAAACATGTAAAACTATCTGTAAATTCTTTATTATGTAATTAGTGGATTGTTCTGAAAACATTAGAGTCAAAAAAATTTGGAGGATGTTACTTGTTATAACCAAACATACTGTAATAGTAAAAATAGAGGCATTTAAAAAAGGTAAATAATGACTACAATTGGGGAAAATACACTTTATTTCAAATCTGATTTTTAATTTTACCTACAAATCCTGAATCTTAGAAAACATTATAAGAATTGAGAGTTTATATATTCCATATTGGTATGATTTTTTTTCTTTTTAAGTCTGATTTTTACTCACATAAATTCTTTAATTGTGATTGAAACGGTGCATTATAAAGGACCTCTATAAGTTATGTTATTTAGTTACAAGATTGTCCACCATGAGTGTCACGTTAAATCACGTGACTTGATGGAGAGTTAAACCTTGTAGTAGGCTAGTAAAAGGCATGGCAATCGTTTGTCTAAACAAGATGTAAACAGTCACGGACTGAAGTAGTTTGTTTTAATTGGGAAATTTTTTTGTAAAAAAATTGAGTTTTCCAAGCGGGAGATGTAAGGAAAGGCTATGAAATGTAATGCACGAACCGAGGCATCTGTAATAATGCAGGTGTCATATAAAAAGTATAATACATAGTTATATGAAATGTCTTGCTATTGGGGGAAAGGGAGACTTTGCTTAATACAGGAAATACATCTAAGACAACTCTACTAGATTGTTGGTATAGAAAGAGATGACCAAGCGACTCAAAAAAACCTTCAAGATTAACACAATTCCATATAAAACTGTGTGAATAAATAAAAAGGAGGGACAAGAAATTTGTGTCCAGTAAAGGAACATTGAAGCCAATGGAGGGTTGAGAGACAAGAGATGTCACAAAATAAAAGGGGCATAGCCCCAAAATACAGAGGTAAAGTAAATAGAAGTGGCAGCCCTTTCCTGTGCAAAAGTTGTAGAACTCCCAAGCACTATAAAAAATAAAAAATCATGGATAAGTTATAATATTGTTATGGTGCAATTGAAAATTAATGATCTGGAGATTTGTTAATTTCATATCATTATATTGGGCTGAAACTCTAATAAGCATAATTTTTTTAAATAATCCATTATTGTTTCCACTACCTGTGGTAGCTTCATATGCCTTATAATCTAACTTAAGACTAGGACAGACACAACATCCAGTTCCTGGAGATTAATTCATCACTCTAAAACGGTAAACCCACATTTCACCAATAATATATTTTTTGGCCATGCCGAGAATCAAACTCGGGACCCTTAGCTCAATAGACAAGACATGCTACTGAGTGAGCTAAGGTGTTGGATTAATGAGCACTATAATAACTCTAAAATAATTTTAAGAGTTTAACAGGTTTAAAAAATAATATTTTTGTTATTTGACTTTTTTTTAAATACCTTAATCTAGTATATCCTTGGAATTCAAAGGAATAATCCCTATTATTAAAATAATGAAATTTAAACAACAGTGGCACCTTGGCTGGGCTTAGAATGTCTTTGTGTTCAATGTTGACGTGAAGTTCCAGGTCCTCACTGTTCTGGAAGGTTTGAATACACAGCGGGCAATTGTACACAGCTTCCCTTGGAGTAGATGGGGGGAAGGAGGGACTGGTCAGGTCAAAATGCTGCCTGGAATATTAAAGACCATAACAGACATAGGAATAAGCAAAAATATATATATATATATATATTACAAAAGAGATTTTTGAGGAGGGGAATTATATTTTTATACCAGGGTGGGAACATGGGGTAAAACTTTAGTTCAGGTAATATTAATTGTACAAATTCATGGGTGATATGCTAAATCTTTATTAAAATATTATCTGAACAGAAATCAACCAAAATTAGCAGTTTAAATTGAGTATAGAATATTACAGATAGGCCCTACATACTTTAATCATTTTAACAGGATAATTAATCTAAAACTCAACTTTACAAATAATGAAAATATTGTAAAGAAAATCATTATTGTTAAGGCTTAGAATAATAAACCATTTGTATCAACTTAAATGTGTTAACATCTAATAAATAAGAAGTAACATTATTTACCAGTACATAATAAAGTAGACTACGTTGTAAGTGCACTGATGCTATGTACAAGACTGTGTGAGACGGAAATGAAGTATGACCTATTGTCTAGGAATAGTTCCATAGTTCACAATATGAACAAAGCGATAAGACTATGTGAATCATATATTCAACAATTACAATAATAATACACTCAATTCAAATATTTTATTTAAAAAAATAATCTACCTTGAAAGTCCTTGGGTACGGCTTAACACAGAACTGGACCACCAGTTACCAAAAGCATCAATCTCCAAACAATTTTTTGTGCACCACATCTTACATCCATCCCTAAACTATCTGCATTTAATTGCACTAATAAGGTATGGATAAGTCAGGTAGAATTAGAGGAAATATATTCACATTTTCAAGGAGTCTTTAAGAAACCATTAAGTAGGAATCAGTAAATACCTGGCTACGAAATGAATCCCAACCTCCTCATCTTCGGCAGACTAGACAAGCTTGACACTTAGTTCAGGTACCCACACTGACCTATTTATGTGCTCCTCAAGTCGTAGTGGGCAGCCCGTCTTGTAGGCACACAGGAAGCACTGTTGCTGCAATTGTTGTTTCTTGGGCATAGTGCCGGTGCTCCTCTGAAGGTTCAGAGCCAGGTTGGAGCGTAGAGGGGATCCCTGACCTGCCCCACAGCTGGGCCCTGCACTTGACTTCATGCTGCCAAATCTAACCAAAATAAGTTTAAAGAATTTATTACTTATGATTTTTCCCCCTCATCTGGTCTATCTAAATTGAATTATACTAATGTTGTTGGGATAAGGAAGATAGTATTTAGTATAAATGTTCTGACTGGCATGTGAATAGAGGGATTTTGGGAAACCATTTAGAAAATATTGGCTTAAATTCTAGCTCCAACCTCCACATCACTCGAAAACCAAAATGTAAAGTATTGATCTTTAGTCCATGTGCTCACCGAAGTGCTTGGGTTTTATTTGTGAATAACTGTGTTCCATGAGCCATATGTTTGACATTCTTATTTATTTAGTACCTTATTAATAAGACTTGTAACCAGCTATGATAATATAAGGTTCAAATTCAAAATTTGCAAGGAATGTATTATTCTGAGATAAGCATCAACCATGATCCTAAAAAAGTAAATACTACTCACCTTTCTTCATCACTATTGTTGTTATTGTTGTTGTTGGCCCAGCCATTGTGCTGTGGTCGTGCCGGCAGCCCCCAGCTCTCAGACTTGGACATATCTGAATCACAATCGTCTTCATCGTCAATGAAGGCAAGCAACTCTCTCTCCGGTCGTCAAGTAGTCGAGGTGGGCTGTATTGACGTGAGTCAACATTTCTTCAGCAGACACCTGATTGTCAGAAATATCTTATTACAATTAAGTTACAACAATTATTACAAGAACACTTTTTTATTTATGTAGGGCAGCTTAAAATATTCTAAATAACAAAATGATATATATATATATATATATATATAACAAAATTGTGTCATCTTGAAAAATGTTATAATTCAGTTGATTTATGAACATCTTTATTCACAAATGTAAGAATGTAAAGGATATAGACTTTTGTCAGCCATTCTTTACCTTTGACAAGACTTTGTTTAGCCTGCCAATAAAGCTTAGTTAAAATTTTGCAAGGGAAGAGTGCTAATCTATTTAAGAAATTCTATCCCAACCTTCCCATCACCAGCAAAATGGACAAGGAAGAGACTTGCATCCTTGTACAGATAGATGCCCATCAGTGCGGATATTTAGGGTTTACATAGGTTTGTGTTTTATCTCAACAGTAAGTCGTTTTAAGCATATCAACTACTAAATTTTACACCTGACATTAGATAAATGATGAACGATATTATGAAAAATTAAATTCATCTCATCAAGTTTTGTTTTATTGGGAGAGTTCTTTGTTTATTAGGTAAATCAAACCCATTTACTTGTTAAAAAATAGTTGATTTTTTTTATAACTTCCAGGCCATTTTATTATTACTTAAAGCTTTAAATATAGGCCTATTATATTTTTATCTTAGGTTATTTAATGCATATTATATGTATTAGATTTCTGAAATTTTTAAGGTAATTTGAAAACATAAACTTACTAAAAATTGTTCACTACTTTATAACCTCCAAACTGTTTTATTTTTATTTATTTAGTAAATTATTTGAACACATATATGTACCTACTTACTAATATCTAGTGCACTAATTTATAACCTCTAATTCTATTTTTACTCTAGGTTTTAAGTATACTATAATTGCCTTCCTTTTCAGGTTGGATAGTATAATTTTCTTTTCTTTTTAAATAATAAATTGCATCACCTAAAATATTGTAGTCTATTTTATTTGGTGACCCCTTATTATATTTAAATTCTCACTATAGCCGTTTAGATTAAAAACTTGCCCAGGACTGGTTTGTACTTTATAAAATAGTATAAATGTATTTTTCACAACTGTGGGTACACTTCCCTTAAATTTTAACTTCCTTATTTTTTCCTCAATAGCAGAGAGTTGAACTGGGATTAGAACCGATAACTGAAACAATGTTATTTTCAAGGAACCAGAACAAGAACCCTAAAAATAAATTGGTTATGAACCAGAACCAGAATTGGAATTAATATATATTTATAGGTTCATAAGTGTTTTAAGTTTGTTCTGAATGGTTCTAAATTAGTATAATTCTTTTTTTTATAAATTGAATGGTATGCCCTTCTTTCTTTGAATTAATTTTATTTTGAAATGTTATATAAAAAAATTTCCCTTCCCTTAGGTATTTATGGTAAGATACACTTATTTTCTAAGTAGATTATAACAAAGAGCTGGAAGTGGTAATTTGGTTAAGCCATGACTCTAAAAGAGGTATGCGACTGGCAAAAGCTTTGGATACACTACTCTAAGCCATCAAAAGAATTAGTAAATTTTGTAGTCTACTTATATACGATAATCTCAATGATCCCTATATGTTCATACAAACCTCTCCTAGATCACAGAAGGGACAGGACGCTGCACCATCTAGATGGTACACTACCATGTGAGACCTCATTTCCTCATCATTCAAACCTTCCACTCCACAGATCTCACAGGAATAACTGAACTCTGGGATCTTAGCTGCCATTACACCTCTCTACAAACAGTTAGTAGGTAGGTATTCATTAACAACTAGAAGTCATGCGAAATAAAACAGTGTATCAGATTAAGGTTGAATCAGAATTAGACAACAGTGACTTTAGAGATGTAAATTTCCTACATTAAATAATTGGTTACTGGTACACAGTTATAGCTAAAAATTGTTTGATTTTGTATACTATCAAACTAGTTTTACATGCTCCTGTATGATGGCATTTTCAAAACTAGGCCTATATTAGCGTTTTCACCGTGTGATAATTCATAGCAAATAATTAGGGGTGTTCTAAATTCGAAATCCAGCTAAAGCAGCTACACAATCAATATAAAAAACTTAAAAGAATATATTATTAATCATTATTACTATTTGAAGTAAGCTCACGTCACGGGGTTTTTGGAGTTTATTCTTCAAAAAATGACCATAGACTACCAAAGCCTTAAGAACTATAAACGTTTCATAATTATGACCCTAAATAACACAAAAGCTTAACCTCTACTAATAGAATACAAACCATATTAAACCTAAAAAAAAATATATGATGGATGGTACCAAATCATGTTTTAATAGGTACAAAATTTAAATGTCTTGCCTTTGAAAAATAGATCTAATGTTTTATAAATGGTTTAGACTTAAATTAATTTCT
Source organism: Timema poppense (assembly GCA_902141375.1). Lineage (NCBI taxonomy): Eukaryota > Metazoa > Arthropoda > Insecta > Phasmatodea > Timematidae > Timema > Timema poppense. The sequence continues at coordinate 108,122 of CABFOV010000172.1, read as the reverse complement.
TAAGAGTTAAAGGTTGTCGAAATTAGGACAAGCTCTATCAAATAAATTTATTGAGATTCATTGAAAAGCTAATTTTTCTTCATATTACCTTCAAGTCCAAATAAAAACAAAAAATTTAAATATGACTAGCAGACGACCCAAAACTTCGCCAATTTTCACTCTTACCTTTTGTTACTTCTTCTTCTTCCAAAAAATTATGACCAGTGGAAACTATAGAAGATACATCCAGGAACGGACACAGAATTTATGGCATAAAGATTATTTATTTAGCACCGCGTCTTACTACCCGTTCGGGTTATACGCTTTAAGTACTAATTACTCTAATGGATTAGGAATTGGGTAGGTTTAATTAGAGGAAGTGAACCCGCATTTGCGTGGAGGGAGAGTGGAAAACCATTTAGGAAAAACCACCCCCAGGTCACCCGACCGAGATTCGAACCTCGATCTCCCAGTCCTTGGCGGTAGAGCTCAACACGACAAGCGCGTTAGCCAACAACGCCACCGAGGCGGGTTGGAATAAAGAAATTAATTATATTTTCATGGGTTGGGCTATACCCTGAAATTAAGCTTTTCAAGACCGTACAAAAAATGAGCGTGTATTTAATAAAGTAATTTTGTACAACAAAGCAGATATTGTTTATATATTTACAAAAATAATTGAAAATGATTAACTATTAGTCTCATGTTTCTGTAAATTCCTGAATAAATATACATATTTGGGCAAATCTATATTGAAATATTCACTTTGATGACAAAAGAATATTGGTAAAAACTAGCATATCATAAATACATTCAGAGAAATATAAATATGAGACCATCGTATTTATTTTCAAAATATTGTTTCTAGAAAGATTATAAGCAACCAAAATATTGTCAAGTTCTATACTCCATTGCACTGACTTTATAACTCTAATGGACTATGGGTTAAAGGTGGAGACTCTCCAAAGGAGAGTGTATTTAGTTTTATTTAGAGTAGTCTAGTTACAATAACTACGTCATCTGAACACAATGTCTGACATATACGGGTTTGGCTATGCTTTAGTTCCAGTGATCTGACATTGTAGCCAAAGAGCGCTAATAGCTTATCATATTAACACACGTGAAATTCAAATAGGCTATTGTAGATAAGTTTGAACAACAAAGCTTCGATTTCATTGTTTTAATGATAGATTGAATAACCAAACTAATATATTTGTTAATAATTACGGCAATAGCCGCATCTAAATATCATATTCTTCCAAATAGAACTGGACACGGGGATTGAACCCAAGACCCTGGGTTAAGCACGCAAGTGCTTTAACCACTGTGCTATCCATAACTAATCCAGTACCATTCTTCATTCATATTTTAGTGCAAATTTTGTTATGGACGTGCAGAAATTGTCAGATAAGTATACATTTTAAAACTTATTAATTAAGATCACGAGCTATCAGATAACGCAGTTACTTTCTACTGGGAAGGGCTTTATGCCCCCAATAATTCAATGAGAGGCTCAAATCAGGGCAAGTGTAGACCATCACATGCATCAAACTACCAACAAGCTCACGGTATGTTTTTTTATTATTATTATTATGCACTCTGATGTAGTTATTTCAGGTGTTTTTTCCTCCAGCGCTGTCTTGACAAGTTTACACTGTTCTCTACAAAATTTCTTGAGAACTTTCTTCAAATAGGCTATTTGGCTAAGGAACATACCATCAATGTTCTGATCAATTTTTATACCTAGAAAGCTGTGCAAACCTCCAAAATTCTTCATCAAGAATTCTGACATAAGAGATGTTTTTATTTTTCAACTTCTGCAGATTGTTCTCTGCTAAAATTATGTCATTTAGGTAAGTTTTGATGCTGTTACTGAAGCCGAAATACATACATTATTCGTTTTCAGACTGCTCAAATCTGAGAGAATTCACAAATTTGTCAAGTTTAGCATTCCACTCCCGTGGTTCCTGCTTCAATACATAAAGGGGCTTGTGTAACATATAAAAACAAGGTTTCTTCCAGCTACGAAGCCAGGTGGCTGCTTAATATACACCTCTTCAGAAAGGTCTCAGTGTAGGAATGAATTTTTCACGTCCAACTGGAAGGCAATTAAATCTTCTTCGTTTATGATGGAAATCAGGATAATGACAGTAGTTAAATGGGCTACGGGTGAGTACATTTCATAGTAATCAAACCTTTTCTTATGTGCACAACCCTTCACCACCAATCCTGCCTTGTACCTGCAAGCTGTCTATTTTCATCCTGAAGACCCACTTGCAGTTGATAGCTCGTTTACTGGATGGAAGCTCAGTAAGGGCCCAGGTCTCATTTTTCTTCAATGAGTACATCTCCCCCTCAACTGCAACCATCCATTGTTGGGCCTAAGCTCTGCTATGAATGTCCTCAAAGGTTTCTGCCAAGTTGTCAATAAATGACCCAGCACCAAGAGCTTGCGAGACATATTCATTTAGGTACGCTGTTACAGTGCGAGGTCTCATGCTCTTACGAAGAGGTTCAAGTTCCTCGTGAGATCCAGGAGTTTCTTCTTCATCAGAAATGGTCTCTAGTTCTCCTCCTGAAGACAGCTCCTCCTGTAATTCCTCAGTAAAAACTTCATTTGGAGTAGAACCGATTATCTCAGTAGCTCGAGAGGGGGTTGAACCAATAACATCATTGGTTATGAATCAGTGTTCATTAAAAATTATATCATACCCACGTATGATCTTTCTTTCCTTTAGAAACCACAGCCTGTATCCATTCGGGCAGTAAACAACAAAGTATAACCTTTTAGAACAATTGTCAAGTTTACTTTTAAAAACTTGATTAGGTAATCGAGGATGTGCTACACAGCCAAAAACCTTCAGTTTGAGCATATCAGGCTCGACACCATACCCCAATTCTGCTGGAACCTGGTTTTTAAGAGCTTTAGTAGGTGATCTGTTTATTAGATAGACGTAGTCATAACAGCCACCATCCAAAGTGACTTATCAAAAGAAGAATGAAGGAGTAAACAGCGTCTTTTCTCCATGATGCTACTTGCGTCCCATTTCTTTTGTAAAGCCATTTTGTTGACTGGTGTGCGCGATCGTAATCTCTGACTGGATGCCCTTCTTTTTTAAATAATCGAGCATTTCCTGTGACACAAATTCACCACCATTATTTGACCTAATGCAACTTATCTTTGGGTTAAGTTATGACTACCATAGATAAAGGATGATGACTACGTCTAACTAATAAACAGATCACCTACTAAAGCTCTTAAAAACCAGGTTCCAGCAGAATTGGGGTATGGTGTAGAGCCTGATATGATAAACAAGGATCAAAGCGTGACGTTCAAATTTATCGTCTGCTACTTTTTAGGCGGACAGATTTAACGGTTTCCTTCAATGTTCTTATGCGAAAACATCTCTCTGATAAATAAAAGTGTTGTTTGAAAATAGTGAAGTATTATACCACACTTTCCTGAAGAAACACTTACATTAAAGGACATATAATTCAGTTTTACAGGTAAAGGCCCAGACACAGACTCCGTATCCGTAGGAAATCGATGCTACAATATTAAATTGTTCTGGCCACAAAGTCCTTATCCTTACTCCGTAGAAGTTGCCCAACTTTAACCAGTTACCAGAGATTACTTTAACTTTCTACGGACTTGTTTATACGGACTACCAATCACAGCCGAGTAAATATGCGCATGCGCCTTGAAATAAAGAAAGAATAGCAGTGATAGAATCCGCCGCTAGGGAAACATATACAAACTGCATCAAACTATTCGAACGGCAACACACTTGGAACCACAGTGCTGCTTCCTACCGAATAATTTGTGCAAGTCGGTGCTCAACAGACGAAACGATAATACTAAAACAATTGCCAGTCAAACACCGTACCAACGCCGCACCAACGCCATATAGCTCGTAACGTTCGTATCCATGGTTACCAATGCCACGAGAAAACTGCATCGGTCTAGTCCGCGACTATTCGGACAGATCTACACTTGGTCACGTGATTGCCAATGCAGCTATCAACGCCACGAGCCAACGCGACGTCGCATAAGTAGACTATTCGGATACAGCCCCAGTCTTTATAATGTCCAAATACTATTTAAATCTTTAAAATGTTTAAAAATTATCATCAATGCTGTTTACAGTCTGCCAAGACTACACTTATTTTTAAAGTTGGTTATTAGCTTGTATATTGGTTTCAGAAACCATATCATATTGAAAGTTCGATAACTATAATGAAACACATTAGCTAAAAACAGTATTACATTTGTTTGAATGACTTACTTTGTGTAGAAGTCTTACATTCAAATGATAATTAAGGTTATAGGCTTGTAGGAAGTACGGTATCTGAGAAGCTTTATTTCGTACCAAAATACAATAATATATAATTATATATAATATTTTGGTAGGATAAACAATCATTTAGAACGGAAGTAGAAATTTCTTTCTGGAAGGTCTTCTATCCTAACTATAAACACTACTATAGAGTAGGATTTTGGTACGAGATAAGACCTTACAAGCGAGCTTCCTTAAAAAATCGTATAGAGTAGGATTTTGGTACGAGATAAGACCTTACAAGCGAGCTTCCTTAAAAAATCGTATATATTAGGCTACATCAACTTATTTAAAGAACAAACTAACCAGTTTCAAACACACACGGTATATATGCACATTCTGTTCCAATTATTATAACATCAGTTGGTGCAAAATTACAGATACCTTTTCACCCGCATATCACCTGGTTAAAATTAGTTTCCAGAATGTACCTCTTAACTTCCTTTTTAAAAAGATTAGGTTTTTTCATCTTTATTTCTTGTGGTTTTATATTTAAAAATTTTAGTCCCTTTATCTTTAATGAGTAAAGTCTAAATGGACTGGTGTTTACTCTGTAGAGTAATTCTCCTTTTTGTATTCCCCAATTTTTAGGTTACTAATAATTAAGTTTATATGCTAATAAGTTATAATGTATAATGTTTATAAGTTTCAAGTTTATTAGTCTTGAGACTATATCTTCTGTACTGACCATGTAAATTCCAGTTAGGGATGAACAGCTGGTTCATGACCCAGAGTTCAGGGATGGACAAACTGATTGACTGGCAGGACAGTTGTGTCAGGTATTTCAAAAGAGGATTTAGTCATACTTAACACCTCTGCATGCTCTTAGAATATATTAGAGTTAGGGTAGTTTACCCAGGAACAGATACCATGTATCAAGCCTCTTTTGTAAATAATGGTATATTTTATATTTCATGTTATTAAACTAGTTAGTTATAGATTAGTAAATATCTCTTTATTATTTAAATATGTGTGTGAGCTTCCAACCTCTATAAACTGGTGACCTGTCATAACACAATCAACATAATATCTTAAATAGTTAACTACAATAATAATATTAAAGCAACATAAAAAATGTTTATGAATTAGTTTTTACTGTTGAGTAAAATGTATTTGTTTTGCATTTTCACGCAAAAAGGTTTATGTTTTAACCTGAAGTTCAATAATAGATAACGATTTAATGCCATTTTTTAAATAACTTAAATTATTAATTTGGGATATTACTCATCATCATCATCATCATCGCTCCATATTTCAGGGTTAAAAACTGGTGATTTATTATAAACATTTATAGGCAGGGTGATACTTGCGGTTGTTTTCTATTGCCTTGTGCGGTTTGGAGGTGGACGGACAACAAAGATATCCTCATCTGAACCCAGGAAGAGAACATTTCCACTACAGAGAAAAACCAACCCAGCCAGGAATCGAAACAGATACCCTTGGATTGTCAGCCAAATACGCTGATCACCAGACCACAGAGCTGGTCGGGATATGAATAGGTCAACCTTATTAATGTAAACTAAACAAAGTTTCGATTTTATCTATACTAATATTTTTTTAACAATATCACAAATTATTTAAAAATATCACAAATTATTTAAAAAAAATGCTAACATACTACTACAAATTCATTTATTACATTCAACAATTTTTTTTGTAAAACTTTACTTTTTTATGTCATTGATCAAAATGTCAATGTATTTAAGATTTTGTAAATGTGTATTTCTTTATCATACTCAATACTATACCAAACTATATCATCTACTGTCTAGGATTTTTTTTAAAAGTATGTTAATTTTTTAAGGTGATCAAGTGTATATGTCCATATATAAACAAACAAATCTACAGTATCCCCATGCCTTCTTTGGTGCTGACTGACAGCTCACAGCTGACAGTTAACGGTTTTGGAAAGCTACCAGACCAAATTATGTATCTCTACGCCGAACCATATGATCTGCAAAAACATGTGTTTAGCAGATGTCACTTCTGACAGTCAAAATTTAGGTATATACCTAAATGTTGACTGTCAGAAGTCAGCTGTCAGTCAGCACCAAAGAAGCCATGGGGCTACTGCATCTACAATAATGTAATGTTCAGTATAATAATTTATAAACATATGTTTTATATAATCTAAACTTGAGGCAATGGTAAAATCCGAGTTTATCTTTCAGGAGTTCAAAAGTCAAAGAGTTATGTATGTATTTATATGAAATACTATCTAAGCTAGGGCCAACATCTTTGTAAAGATCCAAGATATCATGGGGAAAAAAACACTATACATTGACACAATATTCCAATAAACTCACGTTTGTACCATATACCACCATGTACTGGTAAAGGTCAGTCAAGTCGGCCGCCTAGCAGACGACGCCATGTGGAGCTTTTCACCCTCTATATCTAGTGTGTCATCTTACTCCAAAAAGTTCCCATTGCATTGAGCTTACGCTGCGCTAGTATAATTAATAGAAATATAGACTATAATTATTAATGCTAGAAACAGTGTTTTTACACAGTTATATAAGGGTCGATTTCTCTCCAATCGTTAGATTTTTCCCCCCCAAAAAAATGTGTATAAAGGTACAAATAAAAACTGTGCCAAGTTTGAATTAAATCAGTTAATGTGTTTAAAAATTATCGTGAATCAGATCCGCCACAAACAGACAGCCAAATGCAAATTGGTGGAGCTAAAGCAGATAACTCGCTTCACTCGTTCAATAAACCAAACCACACGATTATGTTTTTATTTATCTTTACACTCTAACAATATTTGCCAGATCACCTATATTGGGAATCTACTATAACAGGATTCCTACACGTCCTGGCAAACCTGAAATTTTAAAATATTTCTTCCAGACCTGGAAATGTTATGGAATTTCTCATTTTTCCAATCCTTACCTGGAATTTTCAAGGTTGTCCTGGACATTACTTTGTCCTCCTTTTTTAATACTCAGTTCTCTACATACATAATCATGTCATTACCTTATGGGCTAGGCAAGAAACTGTGCATATAGCTCAAAAAACAACTTCGTACTTAATCTATCCTCACTTTATCCATACTTCCATGTCTTGCATACTCCCTTCACTTCAACAAAATCCATACACAGAGTCATACATGCTCTTTTTTTCTTAAAACTCTTAATGTTGCTCTTTTTTCACACATTCGTCTATAAGATTTAGCCACATTTTACATGGCCAACCCCTCCCTTTTGATCTACACACTCTACCTTCATATTTGCTTCTTCATTTGATCCACACTCATCCTCTGAACATACCCAAACCAACATAAGATGCTTGCTTCTTTCACATTGACCTATTGGATTCCCTTTCCAAACGCACTCCTTCAGCACCCACTCATTACTATGTCCATACGAGTTTCTCCACATATATTTCTTAGATATTTCACACACCGTTTACATTTACCTTGCTTTTGTGTTTTAACTGACAAACCCATGCTTCTCATCCATAAAACAATGTTGATGTGAACACACTTAAATACTGCAATCTTGGACCCTTTTAATACTTCTTCATTCTTTACAATAGTCCACATACATCCAACTACTTTCTGAAATTCACTCACCTGTCTGTCGATTTCACCATCTATCCTTCCATTTTTACAGAACATTCTGCCCATATACCCAAGATCATTCACTTGTTCTAACAGTTTTCCATTTAAACTAAATTGATAATCATTTCCTGATCAGTCCTTATCAAAAACCAATACCATAGTTTTGGAGATATTTATATGAAGACCCATTCTGTCTGTTGCCACACTCAAACGATTTAATGCATTCTGCAAGTCACTTTTCTTCTCAGCTATAAATACATAAATACGGCATCATCTGCATATAACAGCACTCTCACATTAACATTGTCCGATTGCACACCAACCATGTCCTCACAAGCTTCCCTCATTCACTTAACCATTAATACACTAACAATCATGGAGACAACACAATCTTGTCTAACACCTTGTTCAATGTCAAACCATTCGCTCAAAGCTCCATCCATCTACCTTAATGCATGCTTTACTACCATCATACACCACCATAATTGCATTTACTAACCATACATCCACACCATACTCTCTAAGAACGTTCCAAAACATACTCCTATTCACCCGATTGTATGCTTTTTTTTTAAAACATGACCCGCCTCGGTGGCGTAGTTGGCTAACGCGCTTGTTGTGTTGAGCTCGACTGCTGAGGACGGGGAGATCGAGGTTCAAATCTCGGTCGGGTGAACTGGTTCCCCCCCCTAAATGGTTTTCCACTCTCCCTCCACGCAAATACGGGTTCACTTCCTCTAATTCAACCTTACCAATTCCTAATCCATTAGAGTAGTTAGTACTTAAAGCGTATAACCTGAACGGGTAGTAAGACGCGGTGCTAAATATTATATTTAAAACGTGATGGTAAATTATTATTATTATAAAAATTAGATAATTTTTATTACCGTATTTCTTCGATTCTAAGATGCACATTTTTTATCCCTTGAGCATCTCTAAAAACGGGTTGCATCTTAGAATTGATGGTGTCCTATGATCATAGTTTTTTTTTACCAATGAGCTCGATGGCTCAGAAGAATCAGACTGATACTGTTTCAGAAGGGAGTGAGAATAATATAACTACTGATAAAAATATATTAATGTTAGTATATTTAATTCTATAATAACAATAGTTCTTATAGAGTGTATTAGCTTTTTATTTTTTATCTATTTTCTTGGAATCAAAGCTTTTATCTGTTGGTGGTATTGACAAATTAAGGTACATCTTAAAATTGATGGCTCTTAAAATCAAAGAAATATGGTATATTTCTATCTAAGAAATAAAAAGTAATTAAAACATAATTAATGTAACGATTATTTGCAATTGATTTATTTATTTGTGCTATTTAACATACACTTTCTAAACTGATTGATTATATCTGCACACAACTTATATCTAGAACAGACACAACATACAGTCCCTAACCTTTAAACTCATCACTCTGAGAGGGGAAACCCACATTTCACTCAATGATTATTTGCAAGTGAGCTTATGTTATAACAATATATGTAACTCATTGTGTCATGGAATACATTAAAAAATTAACAAAGGGTGTGGAAAGGTACAGGCTTAGGGGAGCTGGGAGTCTGCATCAAAAAATATATACATACACATATATATTTAAATAAAAGAAACTATGTACTGATGTGTATTTTGCCAAGATTACTTTATACATTTGCACTGAAGGTACTGTAGAAAATCCTTGAAATGTCCTGGGAAACATTTCATAATTTTATGTAGGAACCCTGTATACAAGTGCGAAAGAAAAAATCCCCCCCTTCCCCCTGTCACCTAAGTAGCAACCCAAAATCATGGAGCCCTGTGTGGCTGAAATGTTTGCACACCTTCTAAGATCAGCCCTGTTTCTGATTGACAGGTTTGAATTCTGTCTTAAGATTTTATATTTGAGGTAGGCTTGTATTTTACAGTTTTTATAGAATATAATTTTTTTTTTGCCAAAAATCAATCAATTATTTCTTCAGTAGCAGTATAGAGTTTAGCTTTCTGCACATGCTAATATCAACAGATCTTGAATATCTGTCAAGGGTGTCCTGGAATGTTGTCAAAACATTTTAAATACAGAGAAAATGTTTTGACGAAATTCCAGGACATCTTTGAAAAATATTCAAGTTCTGTTGATATTAGCATGTGCAGAAAACTAAACTCTATATTGCTACTGGAGAAATATTTGATTTATTTTGGCAAAAAAAATGTAATGCTATAAAAACTGTAAAATTACTCGCACTCCCTTCTGCGAGAAGAGTTCATAGTCTACTTTTGTTGTAAAGTCGAGAACTACAATAGATTAGAAGTTGTAAGTCAAACTAACATTACTAAAAATATTTATAAAAGATTTAACATTTTCTTTCAAGTTATAACTGTAATTTACCCCAAATGAAACGTTGGTTGTTAACTGCCCGCTCTGTTGCGGGCATGAGTTCTCTCAAGGAATTTGTCCACCGTCCTTCACTCTATGGAAGGACTTTTCAGAAATAAGCTGGATGCCCACAATGAGGCACTGGAAGAGGATTCTTACAAAATTGATGTGAACTTACTCCCTGAAAGTTATTTCATCAATGTTAATGAATATACATGAGAGGCATTACATGTGTCTTTTCAAGTGTCACATACTCTGACAAGACATCTTGTGAATGTGGGGAATTGCCAGGCCTCCACCGTGGTTCGGATTCCACGTTAAACTGTAGGTCCTCCATTTCATCTCACAATCACCCTACCATTATGCAATAGCGTAAGTGCGTATAACCCGAACGGGTAGTAAGACGCGGTGCTAATAATAATAATAATAATAATAAGTGTCACATAAAATGTGAGTGCTCTCTAATGACGTTCATGATTAGCTGGAAGATAAGCCTACATATTCCATCATATTTAGAAACCTGTCTTGTGAGGAATGTAATTAACAATCTGAATCTCTAAGAAATTTCAAAATTAAAAGAAAAAATGTTAGACTTGAAAAAACATTGTGATTTCATAAAATACATGTTTGTTATTCCCCTTATTTTATTTGTAAAAGTTGTTATACAATAACACTTTAGTGTGAACTGTAAAATAGGCTATGTTTGCAATTTATTGAGACTTAAATAATCTCAACTATCAGCATTAATGGTGTTAATTAAGTGATTGGAGTGACTAAATAAACAAATTTTTCAAACATTTTATAATTAGTATTTTTGTATTCTCATATGTAACATTTAGATTTAAGCTACAGTTATAAATTTCCGTTTTATTAAAAATAAAAAGGCGTTACACTAGTATCTGTTTTTTTTTCTGACTCCCCTTAAATAAAGAGATACTTTTATTTGGATATAACCTAGCAACTTTATTTTAAAACTTGGGCAGTATGACCTAAATTAATTATGAAACCCTATGTATCAAGCCAAGCTATCTAGACCTTTTTGTCGGCCACTAGAACTATTGACACATATTGTACTTATTGAGGAAGTGTCGAAAATAATTTGGCCGTACAAAACATAGGGAGAAAGTGAAAGTGTTCCTTGAAAGCCAGAGGGTTTCTAAATATAGCTATACAGACTTGTTATTGATGCTATATCAAGAAATTGAAAGTTGGAAGCTTCATTCAGTTGTTAACCTACACTGGTTGTTCATTGTGTTTTGATTGATTTTATAGCGCATTATCAGGTGTGGTTCAAACAAATTTGTTGCATAAAAACAACTGGTCAACTTAATTAGCCTATTTTATAACTTAATATGATTGCAGTTTAGTTGGTGTTGAACACCTCAAGTATTTGATATTGTTTTGAAGTGTTTTTCATCTTTATGCAAACACTATTTTACATTATTAAACCATTGTAGAATATCTTTATAGCGATTGAAATGTTCATGAACACTTTCCAATATTTTGTTATATTAATGAAGTGATGAAGTGCAGTTTTGGCTGATGGACAAATACATTTTTAACAAGGTCAACTATTGTCATAGATCATAAATATTAAGTTGTCATTGACAATATAAGTTTGTATCTGTGATAAAGTTAGGAGACTAACGTAAGTTGGAGTGAGAAATCGTAGCGGTGAGGATTGCAGAAGTTTGTGGTGTAATGGTGTTGATAGCCGTGTGTATGTTGGTAGTGCTGTGTGGCTGTCATGCTGCTACAAAAATGACTGGCCCGCTGCCTCACATTGTGCTCATCGTGGCTGATGATCTGGTGAGTTGAAGCTAACATACACAGGGAAAACTCACAAAATCACTTATCCATAAAATTATAAACCTGGTAAAGATACCACCACCACCACCACCACTTTCCATAAACCATACATTATTATTTTGGCGTATTTAATGTTCACTTTTTTTGAACCGACTGATATCAACATACAAACTAACTAAATTCTAAAACGGACACAACATACATTTATCACTGTGAAAGGGGAAACCCCAATTTCACCATTGATAAATTTTTTGGTCATTCCAGCAATCAAACCTGAGAACCTTAACTCAGCTCAGAAGCGCTACCAACTGAGCTAAGCTGTTTGTTAATTACAATGTTATTTCAGTTAAATTTTTAAATGTCAAGTTAATAAGTACTTTTGTCTAAATTGAATATAAAAGTTATACAAGTATCGTAAAATTTAGAATTACTTGAAAATAGTTGTTTTGTTTTATCAGCTGAAATAGGTTGAGAATTTGAAATAACTCATCTTTTAGCTTTTTAAGTTCAAATATTGATTCATATAACTTTTGGCTTTCATACACTAATGTCACTACTGATTGTAAACAGTTTAGATGATCTTGTATAAAGGAAAAGACCAAAAAGAGTGAGTTTTAAGGTACTACACTAGTAATCACCTGAAAAATGTTCCCAGCACAGCTGATTTTGGTAATTTAAGCCAACTAGTAGGCTGGTATTGTATTGAGGAGGTTCCAAACACTTGCATCATGTTTGAGTTAAATGTTTGAGAACGCAAGAATGAAGGTGAATCATATTTCCAGGGGTGGAATGATGTTAGTTTCCATGGGTCAGACCAAATCCTAACCCCCAACATTGATGCACTGGCATATCATGGTGTCATCCTGAACAGTCATTACTCACAACCGTTATGCACACCTTCTAGATCGGCTCTCCTTACAGGCAAATATCCCATACACAATGGTGAGTGAACAGTAAATATCACCTGCTTCAGTGACCGCAAGGTCTTAGGAATTACTCCTGTGTTAGATTAGACTACCAATAACACGGAGATTGGGGTTCAAATCCTGGCTGGGTGTACTGAGAATGGTTTTTCCAAAATGGTTTTCCACTATCCCTCCATACAAATGTGGGTACATTTATTCTAAATTCAACCTTCCTCATCCCTAACGTATTAGTGTAATTAGTACATATGCGTATAACCTGAACAGGTAGTAAGATGAGATGCTGAAAAAAAACCTAGTAAATATAGAAAAAAAGTACACATCCCATTCACAACAGTAAAACCCATAGAATTAACATAAATTAGCAGAGTTAGCTCAGGACTAACATGCTAGGCTATGACCCAAAGGAGAAGACTTCAAACCACAGCTGGGTGTACTTAATTTATGTTATTATAACTGATTTTTCTCCTCTTTCCAGACATATGCTAGTATTTTTTTTATTTACCCTTATCCTCTCTCCTTAGATTATTTATTGTAAGTAGTGCTTAACCTGGATAAGCAGTAAGATAAACTATGAATAAATTTAATATTTTAGTCTGTGTATCAACATAAATTCTTAAATTTCACAGTAAATTTCTGCATAATAGAAGTCCAACGTGGCATGAATTTGATCAGCAAGAGGCTATTTCTGCATCTAAAGACAGTAACAATAATTGTATTTCATCTAAAGTAGTAAGATATGTAGTACAAAAGACAAAAAAAAAGTATTCTTATACTATTATGTTTAGCACCTTTATGTGTTTATTTCACGTGCTTTGCATCTTATTAGCCATCCTCCATGATTATCAACAATTTAATTTAGGGAGTAGGAATAAGGACCTAGTTGTTTATAAGAAGTGTAACTGTATTAGCATGTAAAAAGAATGGTAACATCATCCCCAGATTTGAACATTGACTTCCCTGTCATTGGCAATTCAGTTGATTAAAAGCTGTATACCTTAACCAGTAGCTTATATTATCAATGGTGCCTTATCGAACAAAAAGTTTGAGAAGATATCCAGGATAGTCAGCTTTCTTTGAGAAATAATGGATTATGAATAGATGTATATGTATGTAAAATATATTATTTTAGAGATGGGTCAAATCCGAATCTTAAATTTTCTTTCCAATCTCGAATTGAAATTTGAATCCTCGAATCTTTAATATATTCAATTTAAGTTAAAGTGAAAATATTTCTGGTTGAATTTAAAAAAAAAACTTGTTTAAATCTTGGTGCCACAGACAAAATTATATTTTATGTGCCATGTCTATGATGTCATAAACAGCAAGATAACTTTTTTATCTTAGAAAATTAATTATTGTATTAATCCAGATGTCCTTATTTGTGATTGCATTACTTTTCCAACTACATAAGTCTAAATAATTCCTTTTACAAATTAAATAAAATTGTTATATCAAGTCAAGATTTTCATAATAGACTAGTATTCGAGATACTTTTTTGAGATTTTTATGAATCTCACTCTCTTGAATACTGTATGATTCAAGGGATTTGATCATCCCATATTTAATATATTTGTATTTGAAATGTAGGTACTATAAAATACAGTTGTGGTCTTCACTGTATAATGTAATTGAGGTCACTAAACATCCCATCAGCTTAATATTCTATTTCTAGTCTAGTCTAGGGTGTAGTTTGAAGAGATAGATAGTGACAAGTGCGTCTTTGATATGAATTAGGAACCTGGATAGCTAAATCAGTTAAGTGAGTGGTGGAATATAGAGCCAAAGGCCCAGAGTCCTTTGTAAAGATTTTTTTTAAATTCTCATATTAAATTGTATTATCAAGATGATATTATGTATGGCAGTGGCTAACAATGTATCTAGTTTGAAAATATAGGCCACTTGGAACTAGATACACACAAAAGATGGTTGAGTGTATACATTCTCCTCAAAATGGGCACAAAATGACATTCTAATAGGCTACGTAAAAGGTTATGTTGAATGTTTTAAAAGTTCGAATAAGATTGGTAACTTGAATAACTAAACAAAATGAAATTGCATTATAATGAAACTTTTTTTTGTGTGCATCTGTACTGGTGTTCATGAAGATAAAGGCGTTAAATTTGTCTTGTATGGTTTGCTGATAATAAATAGTAAGTAGGTGATCATATTTTGGCTGGGTATACTGAGGTATTTTTTCACTAAATTATCTCCCACTATCCTGTCATGCAAATGTGAGTGCATTTCCTCTAAATTTGACCTTGTTCATACTACATATATGTAAATAAGGGAATAGACTGGATAAGTAATGTATATATATTTAGCACCGCGTCTTACTACCCGTTTGGGTTATACGCTTTGAGTACTAATTACTCTAATGGATTAGGAATTGTGAGGGTTGAAATAGAGGAAGTGAACCCGCATTTGCGTGGAGGGAGAGTGGAAAACCATTTAGAAAAAACCACCCCCAGTTCACCCGACCGTGATTCGAACCTCGATCTCCCCGTCCTCAGCAGTCGATCTCAACACGACAAGTGCGTTAGCCAACTACGCCACCGAGGCGGGTGATAAGTAATGAAATGCAATAAATTGCTTTCAAGAATATGTGTCTTTAACATGCTATGGACTCGCCACGGAAGTGGCGCCAAGCACCCTTTGGACATTGAGGCCCAGGGCAATTTATAGGGTACCCCTAAGGGTGGGATGATTCGGATCAGGCCGGATACCCAGAGAGACAAGAATTACTACCTACTACCTCCTACCCTTCGAGTAATTCACTGGTTGGACTGACACAGGGGGACTATGTGCCTTCCACCTATCCAGGGTGGTAACTGGAGCTATTTACTTTTGCTCACAGAAACGACCTTGCGATCTCCACTCTTTCTCGTGTGTAGGAGAATGGGATTACGTCCATTGCGCGTGGGAAAGTAACTTTCCACAGCTTGTGCGTATGAGTGGAGGCGCTCATGTTCTAGTCCATGCACTACTAACTGTCCAGGTTAGCAACAGAGCTATAAAGTGGCTCACCACAAGAAGGGCGAGGCCCGCAGGCCCAGAACCCCAAGAGCCAAAGCCTGGCACCACAGCACCCCAGGAGTCCGGACCCCACCGTGCTGCCAACACTATCACTCGTCAGCCTTTAAACTCACTGCCCCATAGAGTCCAACCCATTTCTGGGCAGCCGCTATGAGCAAGCTCATGACGTGGGCTTTCAGCCCAGCTCTGTGTACTACTTATAACTGAAGTAGTCAAACGGGGGCATACCAGTCCGCAGGGCCACACCCGAGCACCTGTAGGTAACCGATGCAAGCATCAGTCTCTCTGGCACGGTTTCAAGAATAGCTAAAAGACAAATATAACCTTATTGTTAATTGAATTGTAGAAACGTTAATAATTTCACTACTATATAGTATGGCCAACAGTCGCGATACCTATAACATGCCAACACTGAAAAGTACACCTGTAAGCCTAATCACATAATAAAATAAAATAATATTTAGTTTACTTGTATTTAACATGCACTTTCTGAACCGACTAATTATATTAACATACGATCATTTATATGAGTGAGAGCAAAAGGTTTTACCAATTTTGCCCAGAAAGGTATTTTCACATTATTTTACATGCCATAATCAACATGGGACTGACAGCTTTACTTCCTTTCTGAAGGAAGTTGGATATGGACGCTACTCTCACAATAGACTAGACTGGAAATTACAGGGAGAGGTAGGTTTGAATCTCGGTCAGATGTACTGTGGGTACACTTCTTATAAATATAATCTTCCTAATCCCTAAAACCATTAGCGTAATTAGTACATAAGCGTATAACCTGGATAGGTTAGGACACTGCTAAAAGAAAAAAACCTTGGGTCCTAAGGCGAGCTTTTTACCCCAATACAACATATATATGTGTTTGTGTGTGTCCTTCCAGAAAAAGATAAAACACTTCTTGTTAAAAGCTGGAAAGCTGAAATTTGGCAGGAAGATAGAGGGACTCCACCCTATTACCAGAAAAATTTCAAAATGGGACTCAATGGGAATTTAAAAAAAACTTTTTTATGATGTAAGAAATTAAAATTTGGCTGACAGGTAGAGAGAGAATTCCACATAACCAAATAAATCTTGAAATATGAAATTTCTAAGAGTGAGTTGGAAAAAAGGGTGTGTACGTAGGAGGCCACGATTGGGGGAGTAAGAAGATTCAAAACTTTATCAATGTGGTAAAAAATTTAAATTTGTTAGGAGTCTAAAAGATACCACCACAAATAGTTAATTATAGGTTTAAAAATTAAATCTTTTTAAGTGGGACACCGGGAAAGAGGGGCGGGAGAAGTTATAAACAGAAATAATAGTAACTTTTAGACAAAGTAGACAATTCAAATTTTGCATTCAGTTAGAACGACAACTTCATATAACCAAATAGTCTTAAGAATTGAAATTTTTAGTTAGAAAAGTAGTTTTACATTTTAAATGAGAAACTGGGAAAGAAAGAAAGAAGGGGGTGTGAAAAGAAATTTTTTCCATGAATCCTAGAGTTTGAAGTTTCTCATAGTGAGTTGGAAAAAGGGTGTTGAGGGTTATAAACATTTACAAAACTAATAGAAACAACTACTTCTCAGTGTGATAGAAAACTGAAACTCAGCAGACAGGTAAAGATACCACCCAAAATAAATATTCAAGTTGGAAAATTTTATATTGGAACTCCAGGAAAAATTTCGAAACTAATATAAAAACCCTTTTTGTAGGAAGAGGGGGACGGGGGG
>CABFOV010000172.1:48664-72069 GCA_902141375.1 Timema poppense | reverse complement strand
TTTTTGTTAAAGTTGATAACGTTAGCGCGAACTTAGGCGCCAAATTTAAATGTTCATTTCAAAATATCACTCTACGTTCTTGTGGAACAAGAAGTATATTGTATGTCGAGACGGCTTAGTCTGCACCTTGACAGACTAAGCGAAGGCTGGTTAAGCCATTAATGTACTCATATTTCATTTCATCATTGTAATTTATCAAAAATAAAATATGTTCCTCTTGTGACCTCATGGTTATTATTTTTGGGGCCCGCTTCCTGACCTCTGTGTGAGCGTCACACAAGGTTCAGCAATCTATTGACTGATTTTATCCAACCCACAAAATATTTATAAAAAAAAATTGTTCAAAAAATGGACTTAGCTAATTACTAATTGAGAAATGTAAATTGAAATTTTTTTGCTATACTTTTTTCAAACTAACCAAACATTTTTTAAAACCCATAAAGCTCACGATATCAAAAAGGTTGCTAGCCTCTGGTCTCTGGCTTCACTCTCGCACTAGAATGGACTGCCAATGACAGGGAGATTGAGGTTTGATTCTGGTTGGGTGCACTGAGGGTGATTTTTCCTAAACGTTTTCAACTCTCATTCCAAACAAATGTGGGTTCACTTCCTCTAGAATCAACCATCTTCATCCCTAACCCATTGGCGTAATTGGCATACATGCGTATGACCCGAAAGGGCAGTAGATGCAATGATAAAAAAAAATAGGCTGGGAGTAGGTATGAATACTGTAAATGTGACAAAAAGGAGCAGGTAAAAGGAACAGGTCCAGTGGTGGAGCAGTAATAGATTGCTCCTGCTCCACTAAAGGGGCAGTTTTTCCCATTCCTAGGTGGCGCATTGTCACTGGTTGATTTCTAACCACTCCCTATAGATCATTATCATTCCACCCTCTAAATTGTAGTTGATATCCTCGATCAATTCGTAAAAAGAGTCGACAAGATGGCATACCAAAACATTACAACTAACGAAATGTATAGTTTTAACGCCAATGCAGAATATAAAATAGGAAGTAACTGGTCGATTAATCATGTACCATGCAGTTTCATAAAATTTTAAACACGCTAATACAATTACACTTTATCATTCACAATATTTCCTAAAGCGTCCGGAAAAATATATCGAATAGTTACTATCGATATATCACTATGAAGTACTGCAGCAAACCCGATAGAGCAATACTTTTTAACAGCCTCAAGACTTCACTAGTTGTCGATAAATTAGCATGGCGACTCTTGGCATATTATGAGTTGTGTGTTCTAAAACGTATGCTTTCCAAGACTTTGATTTTAAAATTTAGTTTATTTTCAATGCAGAAAGGTCAAGATCAAAGTAAGTTAAAGTCAATGGGTGACCACCATTATAATAATTGAATCATCCATGTGATAGTATTATTTTAATTTTCATTGTTGTGACTAAATATTGAATAATCTAAAAATTTATAAAAAGTTTTTTCCCTAGTTTTAAGTTATCAAAATAGGTATCGTACTATTTTCGAGTCGTCCTATATTTGGGTAAATACGGTATATTATAACCCTGCAAACTAGTTTACTTATTTTCATGGGTCTACAGATTAAGGATACCAAGAAAGTACTAAAATCTAAAATTAAAATTGTTCCTAGTGAAATTGAGAATAATATTAATACAATATTTAAATAAACTTTTGGCCAAGCCTAAAATAATGTTTTTATAACTAAACATAATTGAGAGGCAAATTTTATCATATAATTATATACATTAACAAATTAATTAAGATTATATATATTATTTACTTATTTTCCCGAGATGGTAATTAGCTTGTTTGGTTGAATCAAATTAGGAAGAGAGAGATTAATTTGTTAATGTTTTTTTCAATTAGAAATACAAATAGAAAAAGTGTTTTCAAGCATTAATTTGAAGATGAGATGGAACTATTTTGAAAGATTATATCTATTCTTATTATTCTTTTGAAATGTGGTAAACAAAAATAGTTAAAACAATCTTCTGTTACCCGCTTTGGATGGCCGCATGGTCTAAGGCGCTACTCTAACTATTGACTAGACTGCTGAAGATGGGGAGATTGGGGATCGATCTTGGTTAGGTATAATGAGGGTGGTTTTTTCTAAATGGATTTCCACTCTCCCTCCACACAAATGTGGGTATACTTCCTCTAAATTCAACCTTTTTAATCTAAACACATTGATGTAATTAGTACATAGGCATATAACCCGAATGGGTGGTTAGAAGCTGTGCTAAAAAAAATCTCCATTTAAATGACAACTAAATTTTGAATTTTATAATCATGGAAAAATTGATAAAAACAAAGAAAAAAGGGAAAAAAGATATCAATAAGTGCAAATTTTATGAATATGAAATCATTTAGTCTCTGGGTCATCTCATTGTTAAACAAATAGATTATGGAATTATTTAGCTTATGAATGATATGCCTTTGAATGTTTGATATAAACAGCTTTTAGGTTGTTGTCAATTGTTTTTAAATCTTAAGGTGGTAGTATAAATATTTTTATTTTTTTATTTTTAAGGAACTGGAACCTTACTAATAGATCAAAAAATTTTCTTTTTCTTTGACCATAACCAGAACCTTAAAATGTTTGTTTGGAGAACAAGTACGGGAACCAAAAGTGATACATATTTTGGTTTGACTCCCTGCTCAATAGTAACCACAGTCTGGCTGAGTAGTAAGACGTGACAAAATACACTAGTTTCCTTAGGCTACAAGGATAATCTCTTTGTACTTGGAGTTGGTGAAAGCTAGTGTTTGACTGTGTTTGTGTTAGTGTGTCACAACAATTTCTACTTAAGTATTACCCAAATAAGTGTGCTGGTTATATTTCTCATTTTAGCTGTGATCTATTCCAAAAATCACTGAATTGTATTTGATTAAAAAATCAAATCTAAGGCCCACATTCTAATTTACTCTCTATTTTAACATTTAACATAATACTGGACAATTACTAATGATAATATTATTGGCACATTAACGATGGTGTTTACAATTTGTTGTACACTTAATAAACAAATTGAATACAATAAATATTAACAAACACATGTTCTCATTATACAATACAATATACAATTAGATTATTTGTATCATGTCTCAAATAGTAAAAGTTCCAAAGAGACCCGCTTGGGACATGTGTCTATTTAGAACTATTCCTAAATTTAAGTTAGTGATGCCACGATTTCTGTTTTTTCTGATTCTGATTCTCAATTTTTTGACTCTCAATCCCAATTCCTCAATATTTACTACAATTATGAATATTGTTGTTTGGTTTAAGCGCCAGAACTTTTATCCACCGGAAGTGGTAATCTAAGGATTGATGTATCGAAAATTGTGATATAAGGTTGATTCTTTTGATACCAATAAAAATTGAGGATATCAATGAATCTAGTTTGACATTATTAATAAATGTAAATGATTAAAAAAGGTCCAGGAGAGAATAATAGGAACTATTGGGATTCAAAACTTTGATTTGTGTTTTATTGTTTATCATAAAGTTTCAATTATTAATAGTTATCTATAGGGGTGAGCTGATGCTGATTGCTGTTCAGATCAATGGTTGATTTTGGCAGTCAGTTAAGTCAATCAATGACTCTTTTCTTTTCTAAATATACCATTTATATTAAAGTGTAACATGCAATTTAATGGCTAATAGGACAGCAGACAAGCCCATTTGTTTAGGGAAAGTGATTTAAAGTGCCAATAAAAATAATATAACACTTGAATGTTTAAAAATCACAATAAGGCAACATCATAGTGTTTTACAAGTGATATGAAACTATCAGATATTCACATATAGTCGTTCTATATTTATGGCAAAAAAAAAAGAATGATGGAACGTGTTGAACTTGCCTGATATTTTGGGCAGTGTCCATGACAAAATAGATAATAAAAAATTGGAGGCAAAAATAAAACAAAAATTTGGATTTATTAATGTTAACTATCCGGTATTACATTTTATATTTTAAAGTGTATGGACTTGTATTTATACTAATAGCCTTTTATTGCGAGTTAAAATAATCTATTTATGAGCACTTACAATGCCAGTGTTTACCATCCAGGTAACAAATAAACATCAATCCTAAGTTTCTGGTGTGAATTTTGACAATTCTTTAGGTTTGGTCCTGTCTACATTCAACTATGATAATACATGTTGCTTAGAGCCTGTAATCATGAATATAAAATCATTATTGGAGCTGTTGCTTACATTGCAATCACAATATTATGTATGAGTGGGAAAGAGGTAGAAATAGCTAATACGCAAACTACAATTTGTTTTATAATCCCGCTGTATTTCACACATCTTAAAAAAAATTGCCTAGCACATGGTTAAGTATTATCAAAGGGCCACATGTTCATATTCCAGCCTTGGTCTTAGTAATAATAATAATAATTCATTTTACCTTAATAATCATTCAACTACCATTGGGCTTGAATACATTTTTTGGGCTGTAAATGTGTGAGAACAATGCGAGGCCAAATCTACTCCTCATCACTGGACTGCGTGATGTATCCCAACTGCTCATTCCACCAATCTCGCACCTCCAGCATCACGCTTGACACCCGCGGCATTGTTGTTTTGTTGCTTGTGATATCAATGGCGACCCTCCCAGATTCTGTGCCTTCTGTTAGGTGGGGAAGGTTGTTTTTACTGCTGCCTAAAGAAGCAAAATAAATATATTTACACTTAAATATATAAATTACGATTTTTTTCTATTAAGTGGTCAGAAAAGGTCTAGAAAACCTTGGTTTGATGCCAGATAGTGACTAAAATAAGTTAGTATTTTGATAAAAGATATTAAATTTGTCAAGTAATTTTTTGCATCCATTACTGTTTCCAGTCTATGGTATGGGTAAGTTTTTTATTCAAGTCATTTAGTTTTCCACTGCCTGTCGTTGTAAAGGAATATATATGTTAAACATCATTATTCACTTCAAATTATCATTCTTTAATGTTTTGTGGTTTTTAGTTTGTCCATCTGGAAAATTGTGTTTCACAGTCCTTCTTGATGGGCCTAGCAAGCCAGTAGCGGAAAATATATGGCTTGAATAAAAACCTGACTTGAACCATAGGCTGGAAACAGTAATGGCTGTAGAGTAGCCTAAAGTCTTTCCTGATAATTCATTTAGAGTCTCAAAACCTTGAATCTCAAATATCCTAAAGCAATTGAGGGATTTGAGGATTCATGGGCCTATCTCTAAGTTTATGTTAATAGTAACAAGACATAATATTTAATAAAAGACTGTTAATATTATTTTAATATTTACATACATATTAAATACATACATAACTAATCACGCCATTTCCTTACAAAGTAGGCAAGAAACTGTGCATGTAGCTCAAAAACAATAGTTACATTCTTAATCCATCCTCCCTAACTTTCTCCACACTTACATATCTTTGCATACTCCCTTAGCTTTAACAACATCCATACACAGAGTCATGTATGCTCTTTCATTCTTTAAAGCTTAGTGTTTTTCTTTTTCAAACATTCGTTTACAACACAGTTTGTTTACTTATATTTATAAACATGTAACATACATTATGCTTTAACATGTTTTTTATTCATAAGAATTATAAGTTATGCAGCAAAAAAAAGTTCTCACAATGATACATATTTATAATAATTATTTAGTTTAAATAATTAAATATGAATGTACAATGTGACATGGATTTAAGATTATTACACCAGATATCAGAAAGCTTATTACATTTAATTTAGGGTGATAGGTGACAGGGAACGGGGTTGAGGGGGATGAGGGACAGTAGCCAGCATCTATTTCTCAGAAGTGGGTGCTAGGCTAGATAAAGACCCCTGTTTTAGAACAAAGCTAGTTGACAGCAATTTTTTTACAGGCAACTTTTACTTCTTTTTATATTGGTAGCTCAGTGTAAAGTGTGACCTTAGTTCCTTTGTGTTCAGTGAGAGTGGTGTAAAATGTAGACTTTGTTCCTCTCCATGAAGTGACAGCAGTGTAAAATGTAAACTTTGTTTCTCTCTATCCAGTGACAGCAGTGTAAATTGTAGACTTTGTTTCTCTCTATCCAGTGACAGCAATGTAAAATGTAGACTGTGTTCCTCTCTGTCCAGTGACAGCAGTGTAAAGTGTAGAATGTGTTCCTTTCTGTCCAACGAGAGCAGTGTTACTACTAAATTTTCTTGTACTTCCTTCCATGTAAAAACTATCAAATATTTTGTCAGTCTGAAGCACTTACTCTGTGAGCGATTGCTCCTCTTCTTGAGTCCTGGACGCTCTTTGTCAGTCCTCACGCTGGGGTCAGATAGAGTCGGGGCGAGGTACTTCCGCCCTGAGGTGCTCCCTAGACTGTCGGATCGAGGGATCACCACTGCCTTCTTGTTGGCTCGGTGGACAAGTCGACCCTCAGACTCCTGACAAGAAATAATTAGTAAAACTATTTTATTGGCACTCTCTTACACACACCAGTGTTTACATGGTTTATGTTAATAGTCAAATGTATGAAATCTTTTAAAAGTCAGATCGAAGTTCAAAATATTTAGCAATTTAGCAATTTAGCTTTATTCCTATAAATAAAATTAATAATTACCAGAGATTACAATTCAATTACTTCAAATTTTTTTCCATTTGAATATTGATTTGTAAAGTATACAACAGATTAGAAGGCAATAATAGACCATAAATTGAGTATTTTAGCTGTCAACATTTTAATCATGAGAATAACAATTAATTAAGCAGGAATTTTTTTGAAGCAAAGTCGAAGCTAGTAATAGTTTTGAAGCTTTGCACAACCCTAGTCCATCGCATCGTAGGCATCTTGTTCCCAATAGACTAGATGGTTGATGACGAGGTGGTTGAAGTTTAAATTCCAGCCAAGTTCATTGGGTTTTTTTCCACACAAAACTTATCATTGTGGTTTTTTCATCTCTTCTCCATTCTAATGTGGGCACACTCTTTTGGGTTACCATACCTATCACTACCCATTAAAATAAGTTATTAATAGTCGTGGTGCTAAATGTTTTAATAAAACATGCTTTTACTCCAATGCCTGTATGGCTATCAGCAGTTTTAAACTTGACCAAGAAAGGATGAGGTACATTTTAAGTAATCACACCTTCATTGGGCTGTTTAAAGTGTGTGACCAGCAGAGTTAGGTTAGCGCCAGCATATTTGATTGGTATACTTAACGTATTTCACAAATTATGGTCGCACCCTATTTTTCAGTCTTGGTTTATAAAATTTCACACTAAGCTTTTACTTTTTAAAAAAAGAGTGTTAAAGTTGTTAAATTTTACCTCTGTTACTGTCATCAGGTCGTATTATATTCGAGACCATTTATGTTTCATGTTGAACACCTCAAAAATCTAGTCATATTTGAGGTTGTATTATATTTGGGCCAATATGGTAATAATTTTTTATTAAACTGTCTTTGGTACATGTTCAGGGTGCAAAATGTATTGCGAAGTAAAAAATTACCAGTTGTTTTGAGCTTGAGCTTATTATTAGAATTGCCACACTGTTCCAGCCAGACCAGCTACACTCAAGGAATGAAAGGGGAGAGCAGGAAATTTCTCTCTTCATTTTGACCTTGAGTTGACTAAACTTATTTGCTCTTAGTAACTCCCTCTCTCTCTTTGTTTTGTCCT
Source organism: Timema poppense (assembly GCA_902141375.1). Taxonomy (NCBI): domain Eukaryota; kingdom Metazoa; phylum Arthropoda; class Insecta; order Phasmatodea; family Timematidae; genus Timema; species Timema poppense. The sequence goes on along the minus strand of CABFOV010000172.1, from coordinate 64,443 downwards.
TCAGTATATTTATAGATGAGCACATTGGATGGTCAGTCCAGTAACAGCAGTGTGTTACAAAATATACCTTGGAATCTGGCGGGTTTTCTATGGAAAATATTAGGCAGTGCATTTAGTACAAGAACAGTTTTTGATAGAGTAATTTTAGGAGAAAAACATTGCATTATATTAGGGCCAATAACGTATTAAGTTTTTTTTTAAACTTCACATAATGTTTGCACCCTACTTTTACCCTCAATAATTTGGCATAACAAATGCAACAATTATGTGGTGAAATACAGTAGGTGTGGCAGCTTGATATATCTTCTTAAGGAAAATATCTTTTTTTATTTTTAGAAGTACATTATGTTGTACAATGGAACCTGGATAATTCGAACTTGAAAGGACCAGGAAAAAATTTGAACTATCCAAAAATTGGAATCAAATAAGTTTCTTAAAAGGAATTTAAAAGAAACATAGTTAAGTGTGCAAATGAGTTCAAAAACTTTATTCAACGTATTTGGTCATAAGCGCTGCACGATTTCTTTAAAAAGTCAGAGATTTTAATCTGTTTTCCTAATTTAAGTCTCTCAGTCATAGTGTATGATTCTAAATGATTTATTGACTGAAAAATTGAATTAATTACATTGTTGCAACTTTCAAAAAAAGTCTGAGTTCTTGAATATGGTTCATGGCTTTTGCCGCACTCAAGATAGGCCTTTCCTGAACTAATGAAGAATTGTTCTCTTCATAACCAGATGCTCTATCTTCAACATGGATGTTATTGTTGAGAACTTCGGCGATGATCCATTCTTTTATATTTTACTCGTATTCCACTGACCTCGATTTTACATTTTTTAAGCAACGTGGGTTAGCCAATTTTCCAATCATTTACAACGTCAGCTTTTCAGAACCATCCATATTTTTTTCCAACTAACAGTGTTGTTCGATTTTTACTAAGCTTTCTACCACTGCATCGTTCACCTTTAAATGCAAGAGTTTTGTCAGGAGTACACTTGTAAAAAAGTCTCGTCTTATTGACGTTAAAAATTATTTTTGGTTCTATGTCCTGGATCATTTCTTTCAAGTATTCCTTCCAATTATCGGCTGAACGCATATTAACAGCACCACTTTCACCACATGCAACTTTGAAGGAAATTCCATTTTGTTGTTTGAATCCACCTAGACACCCTGCACTCGCTTTTAAGTTTGTTTTTCATAATTCAGATGTGAAATGTTCAGCCTTTGCTCTGAGAAGAGGGCTGCTCACTGGGACTTATTTGTCTCGCGCTTGTTTGAACCACTTCGGTACATAGTTGTCCACATATGGGCTTACATTCCTCTTAATCTTTTCCTATCTTGTTCACTCTCATTTTCACTGCTCCGAAGGCCTTTGTAATTTCTTATTTCTTTTTAAGTCCCTTTTCCACTTCCTTTATCACTGCTACTTTTTCAGCTTAAGTTAATGATTTATAGGACTGTGGCTTGGACAGTGACACCGCAACACACATACACGCAGTATGTAGTGAACAAAACTAAAATCAAACAAAAACTAAACAACAAAACAAAATAAACTTGCACGTCACAAGAATAACGCTACAACCAAATCACTAAGAACAGCACAGGTAACTGCTCGAGAGGTTCGATCTTGACTAACAAAGTACAGAACTGTATGTGTAAACAAAGATGTATGGGTGAGCGGGGAAGGGGGAGGGGCGTGAAGAAGGGTACTGACTGCATTCCAACTTTACCTCCCTTGTTTCCAAAAATAGAACATGGCACCACAACTAGAAGTAGGAAAACAATACTGCATAGTAAATTACAACTGAGCGAAAAGTTCGAACTAACCAAAACAAAATTTGAATTACAAGAATTTTTTAACATTGTTTTAATACAAAACTCACGGGCAGATAAAATAAATAAAGTGAAACTCAACAAATTTTCAAGCACCACGTTATAAACTCTGCCTTAAATATTAAGTGCAGATAAAATATTCATACCTCACTGTCCCTGTCCAAGCTTCCCTCTTTGATCTGCTTTTCTTCAGGACCCCCATGCTCTGGAACAGGGGCGGTGGGCTCATTGTTGGTGGCCCGCAGACCGTCAATCAGGCTGTTCTGTTGCTTCTGTCAATAAGCATCCAGCATGGATGAGCAGAAGTTTCTGATATAAACTAATTATCAATTCATTCATATTTCTTTTGATATTCCTAGATAAACAAATCTGTGATCTAGTCACCAGGGTTAAAGGTACAAAATATAGTTATAAAAACAAACTACAAGGTTGTTTTTCCCTATTATTTTGCTTTACTTTTCAAGGAAACAATAAGATAATTATTTGTATTACCATAAAAAAATAATAAACTAAAACTATACCAGTATACTGACTTTCAAACTATATTATTAAATAATATTAGGTAGAAACATTTAATTCATTTTATAATAGAGGACTAGGATAAATCATGGTTTAAATTAGGAGGGATAGCCAGTACACTTACCTTGTTGATACTGGAGTAGAAATTGTTTAGATAGAACACTAACAAAACCACAGACACACTTTTAAGGACAAGCTTTCACTGGAACCTCCAAAATTAACCTATAAACAACCAACCAACCAATCTACACAACTTACTTATAAAACCCAAACTGCCAAACCCCACGATTCAACCCGAACCCAAACAAATATCAGGTTAATTTCCTTGCAACCACACCACCTGCAAAACCTGCACCATACATAAACCAACAAATTCATTCTCCAGCAACATAACCAAAATAAATGATCCCATAAAAGGCCACCATACTTGTGATTCTGAAAACTTCATCTACCAACTGGAATGCAACCAGTGTCAAGCACATTGGTCTCACAACAGAAACACTAGAGAATGAATGGTCATTGACATGACACAAAAATGGAAATTAAAGATAAGCCTGTAGCATTATATTCCAAAACCAATAATCTGGACTTTAATCATTGGTACACAACCAAGGTGATCAAATCCTTGAACAAAGAATTATGCAACCCTTCACAACTAATGATATGGGAACTGGACCATCAATATATCATCAAATCCAAACAAGCACCTAACTTTAAACTTAAATAATTCCTCTCCTTCCTACCAGCACACTTATTATTACAGTCAACGTCAAAATAATAATACATTATATAAAACAATTTTAAGTTTTTTTATCTCTCTCTCTATATATATATTTATTCAAAGTGCTGCCATCTATACAGTGATATCATAACTGAAAAACAGTCAGCTGTGGACAGTCAAACCTTGCAGTTCAACCAAGAGCATTAGTCTCCTCTCTTGACCTGATGAAGCTGTCTACGACAGTGAATGCTTGTCCTTAAAAGTGTTTAAACAATTTCTACTCCAGTATCAACAAGGTAAGTGTGCTGGCTATCCCTCCTAATTTAAACCATAATTCATTTTAATCATTCAACCCTATCTCCAGGAATTATACTTCTATATGGTTAAAGGAAGTCAAAAGCTTTGACTACTCGGTATTAGGGAAAATTGAGTGTAAATAAAGAAAAAGTATAACAACGATCTTAATGAAATGCTGCTAACTTACACTGACAGCTCGTATCTTCTTTAGGCAACCCTCCAACCACGTTCTGATTGTCTGTTTTGCCACCTCCTCTTCTATGATGTACTCAAACTCTTCCCGGGCCAACAGTTCTTCCAACTGCAATGCCTTGCGGATATCCACAGAGCGGTATGACAACATGCTAACAAACAACACAACGGTTGGAATTTTAACGCCATCTTAAGTCTAACAAACCCAGAATTCTGAGCCCAACAAAGAACAAAGTAACAGTGATCCTTTAAAGGTTAGAGTAACACCACACTTGAGGTAATCATAAAAAAATACACCTTATTTCTAAGCTTGACACCTTCTATTTTGATATTCCTCTTATCATACAAATAAAATTAACTGTAAAACATATGCATTAGTGAATGAAAAAGGTATGTTCACACAGCAACTGATGGGCAACAGTATAGGCAATTTTTTTGGTTACTGTTTGATAGTTTATATTTTGTTTTTAAAAATAAATCATTTAATTAATAAAAAGTTTGGTGTTTATACTTCAGAACATCGTGGAAAGTGACGTCTTCTCCGTTATGAAGTCTGTCAAGCTCGTAACACATATGTTTAAACAGCAACCTGTCCTTCTGAGGGTCCACTTCCAATCTGCCTTTCAGAAGACGTAGGATGAACTTAACCTAAAAGAAACCATTTATTTTAATAACCAATATCACAAAATTAGCTTTAAAAATATATCTGTTCGTTCTTTAGTTACTTGGAAGAAAAACATGAGTAATGTAAACATGGTTTAGATAAAAACTGGTTGGACCAGTTAGTAGCAATGCACTAAACCAGAAGCTCAGGGTTTGAACTCCTGTAAGAACACACAATTGTCAAACACATCTTACTAAATACTCAAATGATTAGACTTACTTGGATTTTTAAGAAGTTGGTTTCCCAACAAATTCAAGTTAAGCCACGAAAAACATGTTCACTCACCCGCCTAACTGGAATGACCCCTCTCTGGTGAATGTCTACTACATTCCATGTGTTTTGGAAGTTTCGTATGTCCGCATATGACAGAAGCGCATCCTCTTCATTTGAATAGAACAAGGAAAAGTTCTCCATGATAATAGCTACAAATATAAAAGAAAATATAGGTATACAAATAGGTCCAAAATGTTTCAAACTTATTTTATGGATAAATTCGCTATGTCCTAACAATAACACCTTGAAAAAAATATATCAAAATATACCTAATATAGTTTTATTAGGCCCAGTGAATCGTTTTCTAAGATGAGCTTGGGGAAAATTGGACTTTTCTTACATTATTGTCTATATTTTACTTTTAAACATTATTGTCTATATGTCATGATTAATAATTAATTTCTATACAGATAGAGCGAAGAGGCAGTAAGATGTTAAGCAGAAAATAAATAAAAAAATAAAAAATCTATACTATACTTATAACGAGAATTTGCAATGAAGGGAAAAAATTTCTCTCTTCTCCTTCTTCCTTAGATTTTGGTTTTGTGTTAAGTTATTTTTTTTACTCCCCATAACCCCATAATGCAACAGGGCTTGATATTAAATTTTCAGTTATATTACCTACAATGATATCTTTATATTGGGAAAAACTTAAAAAGATGAATATCCATTTCACTATCAAAAGTGATCAATAAAAAAATTTGACTGAATTAGAAAGCATTCTGTCAACACTTTCATTTTGTCAATCAATTATCTCTAAAGTAGTGACCATAAAGAAGAAATTATCCCAAACTAGCACATCAGATGTAAAATATGAAAATGTTTCTAGAAATAAATGTGTAGTATGCCAGGCCTCCAGTGTTGGTTCGGATTCCACGTTAAACTGTAGGTCCTCCATTTCATCTCACAGTCACCCTACCATTACACATTAGCGTAAGTGCGTGCAACCCGAACGGGTAGTAATAAGCGGTGCTAATAATAATAATAATAATTCAAGAAATAACAATGTACTAAAGTTAACTCTTACCCACAAGCAGGTTGAGCACAATGTAGGTGATGATGACATAGAATGAGCAGAAGTAGACAAGGGAGGCGGTGAAGTTGCCACAGTCTGTCTCCCAGTAATTGTTAGCCGGGGTGCAGTACGGAGGTTGCACCATGCAGTCGTGCATGATCTTGTTCCAGTCCTCACCAGTCACTATGCGGAACAACATGGCCACCCCAGTCACGGGAGACTCAAAGTTGGCTCGTCTGGAAACAAGCATTGGCTTAGTGATTATTTAAAAAAAAAATTATATGATGTGCACTTTATAAACACATTCATCTATATCACAAAACTTACCAATAAAATTAAGAGCAACAGAAATCAAACTCCAAACAAAGTGAACTTTAATAACTAGGTACACAAAAGGTCAATTCTTGACTCAAATGCTGTACAACATTATTTTAGTTATACAACAAAATTGGACAAAGTCTCATAAATGGGAACAGACAAAGGCGTCGGTATTTTCTGGTCTTATTCACTGGTAACAGAGAGTTTTAAGCTCAATTCCTGGCCAGGTGTACATTTCCTATAATCTTATCAGAGTAAAAAGTAAAAACCATGTTGAATACCATTGGTCTTGACAGTAAGAGCGTGAGAAGCTTTGAAACTTTAACATGGCTTCAAAAAATTATCAGCTTCAATGACTGAGCTTCAAAAAATTATGAGTTTCAATTAAACTTAAAAAATTCTGGCTTCGACAATTTTAAAGGGTTGGCAATAAAAATATTGACTACTAAAATAATTAATTCATGTTTAATTATCACCATTTTGAGCTGCTACAAATTGATAACTGCATGAAAAACATCTACAGTAATATTGAGTCGCATGTTGTGATAATAGTTTGAGTTATTAGATTAGAATGAAATATTACAAAAAAATTGTGCAATTAAACAGTTTGATTTTCATATTTTTCGAGCATTGCGTATTTCTATCTGTGCGGGTTATATTCCTATGTACATATTATGCTAATGTGTTAAGGATAAGAAAGGTTGAATTTAGAGGAAATGTACCTGTATTTGTGAGAATAGAGAGCGAAAAATCATTTAGGGAAAACAACCCTCAGTATAACTGACCAGGATTGAACTTTGATTCACACTTCATCAATACTCTAGTAATTTCTATTTTCAATTTGAATTGAAAAATTGGACTTCTTATACCCCTACTTGACGGATAGTATGATGTAATGTAGACAAATAAATATAAAGAGCTTTATGCTCCAGACTAACCTGCCAATCCCCTCACCATACTTGACAGTTCCAAATAGGATTGTTCCAGCCAGTGCATAGAAGAACACAAGTAAGAACATGCCAAAGATGATGAAGAAACTCTTGCAAACAGACACACCGACAGTTAGCATGAGCATTTTGAGTGTGGCATGCTTGCCTGTGATGGTGAAGAATCGTAGAATGACCACCATGAAGCCCACAGAGTATGACAAGTCATTCTGCACACATGAAACAGTGAGGCAAAGTCACAAAAACAATCAATTCTAGTATTGTCTTAGGTTGTTAGCATCATTTTAATTTTGAGTATAGAATGTAAATGTTAAGGAACTTAAATATATATTTGTATTTTTTTAAATGCTCTTAGTCTGAACAAAACCCAAACATAAAATCAAATCTACCAATCACTTATAACTTGAGATGAGTCCTTTTAATTTGCAAATCCTAAAGGATAGTCAAGATTTGAGGATTTGAAAAAATATTAATAGAAATAATATAATTTTTAATTGTAATTTGTTTTAGAGCTCTAATACTACTTATTGGTGATTCAGTCCAACATAATTACAGGACAAACTCACTTAACAACCACACTCAAGAGCATTAATTTACTATTTAAATGGACTATTAATGCTATAGCGAAAGCAGTATAGATAAACATTTCAACATTTATTTACTAAAATGTTTCCTATAGCAAATAAAGAATAAATATGAACAAGATCAGAAATATAGGAAGAAAAATGATACTGATGTGTAAAAATTAAGTGATTATGTCCACCCTTATTTTATAAGATCCAGATTTGACCCATCTCTAAATAAAACCAAGTTTCCTAGCCTCTCAAAAGTGGTATCCCCATTTCACTGAGCTACTTTACTTTACATCCAATACTGTTTCCAGCTTGTGGCCTGGGTCAGCTTTTTATTCAAGCCACATATTTTCCACTATCGAATGGCTAGTCCTGTCGTAGCTTCATATGCCTTATAATCTAACTTAAAGCTAGGACAGACACAACATACAGACCCCGGCCATTAATTCACCACTGTGAAAGGGTAAACCCACATTTTACCAATGATTAGAGTTTATAGTCCCATTGTCACAATGAGGCCATTAGGGTTTACCAATGGTAAATTTAGTGGAGGGCCGATACCAATACCCTTGGTATCGACTGCTATTGCAATATTCTATATCACGCGATACAAATATTGATACTACCCTTTATTATTCAACATGGTTATCTCTTCTAACAGGTTGGGGAAGGTAATGGGCATATTCAAATTATTTATATAATTTAATAATTATTCGATTTGTTTAAAAATAATCAAATGAATTATTCAAATGATTTTGAGAAGTAGCAGAGAAAGGTAAAAATGATAATATTCAAAACAACGTTAGTGGCTAGACATTAGTTACTAGTTGTAGTTTTACTTTGTCCTACTATTCTCTTCGCTCAGATCAAGTCCCACCCCAAACATTCAATATAAACATTCCATTCCTTTGCAGCTTATCAACAAGGTCACTGTTGGCACAAGGCTGATTTTCGCTTCCCGTATTCCATTCCCACTTGATCTCGGTTTTAAAATTAAATTCATAGTAATCTACTAATCAGAGGTATCTCATATTCTTAATTTCTATACTTTTTTGTTTGTTTAATCTATTCCAAATGGAATGTTTATAAAATGAAATGTGGCAGTATATCGATTTATGTACAAGTAATGTGGACTATGTTGTTTGTAATTTCTGTAAACACTTAATTTCATGAGGTGGACATAAGGATGTATGACATAATGTGTAAACAAATATATTGAAACAACTAAGCATTTTTCCTTTGCCCTAATTTCAATGCTTACAAAATGAGGATTTATTCAGTTTTATGTTTAACTGTATCGAGTAAAGTAGGTATCAGCCCACCACTAGATATTTTTTTTGGCCATGCTGAGAATCAAACTTGGGACCCTTAGATTAGTATAAAGACACAATACTGACTGATTCACTGAGCTACTAAGGAAAACCTATCTTCTCACCTGCAAGGTAGCATTGATAAAGATCCATATAACTCCCAGCACAGAAACCAAGAGGTCATAGCGGTTCCTCCGAGACTGCCAGTATCCTCGAGGGGTGAAGGCAATATTTTTCATGACCACCTCGACCACAAACACAACAGTGAGGACAGTGGACACTGTGGCTAAGGGGTGTGTGTGGGGCTCTTCTTCCCGCCACTGAAAAAATACGTCAACATTAAATGTGTTGGGAACATGTTTATCATTATACATGACATTGCTGAATTCTGAAATTCAGATTCAAATTTCTACACAGAGCCTTAACACTTATATTAAAATTGTTTTGGGTTTGCAAGGAGTCACAAAATAAATGTTCACTCTCGAATTTGTAAACAATATAATAAAGAAGCTACTTTATTTTAAAATATACATCACACTCCTTTTAAGCTGTGTTCAATTTAAGACCTCTTGCCTCTAGAATAAAAAGTGGTGATCTCAAAATATAAAATGACTACTTTGTGACGTTTAAATTCATTGTCAAATAAAATTCAGCACAACTTGAAAGTATGATAATGAAAGAAAATAGTTTGATTGATTGTATTTTATTAATACTCTGAACACAAGCTAAGAGTCATTTGTTCCTGGGACGTCATTTAAAATTAGGTTTAAGTGAATGGTCAAGTTTGAATCGAGTTTTATTTGAGTATAAGTTATAAAAAGCAATGTTAGAACTAGAATTAATCCAAGTTAAATTTCTGTTATAGATTCATGCACAAACCCAAACATAAATGTTTAAGAAACAATTTTTTTATGTGTGGAAAAAGTTAAAGCCCCATAAATTTGGATTTTAAATAAATGTAGTATAGTTAAACAAGTTATATTTTTTTAGAGATGGGCCACTCGAATCTTCAAATCCACTGAATCCTGACAAGTATTCGAGATTCGAGGTTTTACTGGATTTGATGGTCGAATCTTTCACCTCATAAACAAAGCATAGTTATTTTTAATTCAAAAATTAGGCCTACTTGAAAGGTACAACTTAATCTGTAATTATTATTTTGTCGAACAAAAGAGATAAGCATGAATATAATCTCTATCTCTTTTTAAATAATAATTGTTAGGTGTAGAAAATCTAACGTGCATAATACCCCACCCTCGCACCTCGATGGGAAACTTAGATTCGACCGGTGTAGCGCATGCTCACTTCTAAAACTGTCACCTCAAGAACAATCTAGTAAATATTTTAGTGAAAACATTAAAACTCTTCAAAAACTGAAAATCAACACTATAATTACAAATAAACTCGAAATAAATAAAACAAATTACGGATTTTTTTAAAACGTAAATAAGAACACATTGCACACAATACAAAGTCAGCCGCAATGACGTATATATTTACTAGCCATTTATGATTAACCCTTTTGCTGCGTATTTAATTTTTACTTCTTACCTTCAGAAATGCTAATTATAAGTCAAAAATTCAAAATCTGAAAATTTGCATGATGATCATGATCATGATCAAATAATGTGATTTTCAACTAGTAATGCATTTTAGATATGAAATTTAGCACCACGATGACTATAAATCACATAATAATATATAGTTTATATCAATAAAATTATATATGTCACATATTATTTATGTCACTTTTTACCCAAATGCAATGTTATTCTGCTATCAGAACCATGATTTATTTTACTAGCAACCCACAATAGTGTCAAACCAATAGCTAAATGAGTATTTGACAGGCCTAATATTGGCCTAATATAGGCTTTATGTAATAAAAAGAAAACTTTTGAAAACAACTTGAACAATTTTGTGCTACATTGATGCTTTCCTCAGTGTAGACTATAAGATCATATATATGTGTTAGGCGTGGTTTCAAAATAGGACTCAGGTAAAGAACAAAAAGAAAATATCAATTATAAGAAATAAAATAAATTCTAAAACTCAGTGAATTATTGAATTTTTCAATTACCATACTAATCATATTATATCCTTCATATAGCACGAATTCATCAATCATTAATTAAATGTTACTAACACAGTAAATATAACAAATACTACACTAATAAATCTCTCAACAAAGTTTTCTGCCACATAAATATTGCACATGTGCTACAAGTAGTGAAATGCGGAAGTAAACAAGTGCTACTATTGTTATAATTTAGCAGCTAGTAATCTGTAGTTCTCAAAACTAACACCAGATGTCAGAGACGTACATGCATGTTAGTAAGAAAAATTCAGCATTCTAACACTATTGTGGCTATTTCCGAATGTCGCAGTAAAAGTAGATACAGTTTACATGTTGTGAGGTAAAGTCAATTTCCGCAGTCAATGGCTATAATGCTGAGATCGGATTTATCCGATCAACACAGCAAAAGGGTTAAATAAACACGACTGTTAATTCTTACTCCCGACTGGTTTTAATTATCTACAACTATGCAAATAATCCCAATTTATTTCATACGATCCTTAAGTTAGATACTTTGTTGGGTTTCATGAAAAATAAATACTGTCAACAGTTAGACACAAATAAAACTGTTTATTTATGCCTACTGGCCTAAGTATTGTATATCGATTGTTTGTTTAGAATCAATTCAGGTAATCTGATCACTTAGTAAGTGCTATCAAATTTTAAGAATCAAATAAAGACTTGATAATTCATAATTTGTTTTTAAATTTATATTTACTAAGAGTTTATTTTGTAGAAAAAAAAATGTTATTGAAGTAATTGAAAAGTATTTAAATGTAGTCCTGCTTAATAAAATGGGAATGAAAATATTGCAAGAGTTAAAAATATGTTCGTGTTTTAAATAGAATGTATTCCTAGAAATTGATACATTGCAAGAATCGAATATATTTCTTGTTTTCTATGCAAAAGTAGATAATATATAAGAAAGAAATTAATAATTATACATAGTTAGGCATTATTAAGTTCACTATTTCCAATGCATGTTTAATTGTTAGGCATTTTTTAAAGTTTTTATTTTTACTTTCTTATTAAAATAAATTATAATCCTTCAAAGATGATTAAAATTGATCAAAAGGTAACTATGCCTAATTTGTAGAAACTTAACTTATTCAAGCAACACTTTTAAAAATAACTAAAAAACACTCAAATTTTGATTGATTTGATTTTCAAACAATAATATGAGTCTGGATTGTTTGATTTGGCCGGATTTTAACCAGCATTTTGCGAGGGGTGGTTGGGGTTGATTAAAATTGAAAGCATGATTGAAATAAATTTTAATTTACAGTTTAGGGCTATATTATCTAATGTAGGTATATTTGTAACTCATTAAAATTTCTAACAATTTGCTAGGATTCTGATTCGAGATTTGAAAATAAAATGTAGATTCAGATTCGAGAAATAGTGGATTCGACCCATCTTTAAATTTTTTAACTAAACAAATGAAAATATCAAGGAGCTTAATTTGCTTTGAAATAATATCTTAAAATTGAATAAAATTAATTAAACTTGACAGTTTAAAGAAGACAAGAGAAGAAGAAAAGTAACTATGGATGAGCTATTATGAGAAGATAGTGAGCCCAGAAAAGGAAAGGGATGAGAATGGAGCCGAGGGGCATGAATTAGCAATGGTTATAAAGTTGCTGAGTGATATATAGAAGGAGAACAAGATACCATATAACTGGAATAAGGAGGTTATGGTACCAATTTTTAAGAAAGGACAGAGGAAGAGGTGTAAAAAATATAGAAGACTAATGATTATATATCAATATAAAAAATATGATGTATTATATTTGGAAGAAGGTATAGGAAAGGTGGATAAAAACATATATAAAAGAGACTAACACAATATGGCTTTTACAATGAAAATAAGAACACAATTCACATTTTACATTGCTGCCAAATGTCAAAGAAAATTGATCATCACCGCCCAATCCCTAGGTTTCAATTAGCTCATAAAGCGAAAAGAGGTTTTCCTTATAGAAATATATATTATATATTCACATCCAATGTCCTTTTCCTGTGTTTGTCCTTTATGTATTATGCTAATGGTTTTAGGATGAGGAATGTTAAGTTTATAGGAAGTGTATCCTCATTTGTGTGAATATTGGAAAAACCTCCCTCAGTACAGCTGACTGAGATTCAAACCTCGATCTCCCATGTAATTGGCAGTATAGTCTTCTGCGAGGGTAAAGCCTTACATCATGCGGCCACTGAGGCTGGTTATGGTTTATTCTTATAGATCCAAGAAACCTAGACCAGGATTCAAACCTCGATCTCCCATGTAATTGGCAGTATAGTCTTCTGCGAGGGTAAAGCCTTACATCATGCGGCCACTGAGGCTGGTTATGGTTTATTCTTATAGATCCAAGAAACCCAGACCAGGATTCAAACCTCGATCTCCCATGTAATTGGCAGTATAGTCTTTCTGCGAGGGTAAAGCCTTACATCATGCGGCCACTGAGGCTGGTTATGGTTTATTCTTATAGATCCAAGAAACCTAGACCAGACCAGGATTCAAACCAACAGCTCTCAGAGGTTAATGGGTAACAATTTAAGACATAAAATATTAGCATTCATGAACACAGCATAGGCCGAAAGAAGACAAAGATGGGAACATGAGGGGTTTGCATGACTATGATTCTGAATTGATTTGTTTTGGTTTTTTAACATTCCTTCGAGTAAATGCTGGCGCAGTTCATCCTATTTAGCTTTATTGTGACGGTATCCCTAGCAAACTTACAGAAACACAAAGCAAACTGCTGTTGGTGATAACCATGGCTGCAATGAACCTCTTGAAAGAGAGGTTCTGAGTGATGTCGTACATGAGCGCCCGGACCTTCTTTCCGTCGGGCCGTGGGGGGAGATGCAAAGGCTGAGCAATCTTCAGACGCTTCTTAAGGTCACACCTACAACAATAAACACTCATTATTTTATTGAAAAATTGTGACTCCAGGTTAATCATTCCCCTAAAACTGGTTGAAAAAGAACGTGCAACACACTAAGCTAACATACAATAAGAGAAATATTTAAATTTGGTGTCTATAAGATCAAGTTTTTTCATTCTGAAACAAGCTTAGGAAAACTTCTCAAAGATGTCTCAAGTGTCAAGTTGAGTCAAGCATGAATTTAGTAAATTTCATCATGCAAATTAAAATCAAATGGTTATTAAAAAAAAATATATATATAGTTGAAATATTGTTATGAAATAATCATTAATATTTACATTGAAAAGGATGTATGCCAACTGCACAGTAAACAAACAACATCTAAACACCTAGAGAGATGAGTAAATGATGAGATAGCCCTAAGCAGACACACAATAAAACACACAAATAGCCTTAAATAAAAAGCTCAAATATGCTAAGCTTATAAATATGTGAAACTTGAACCTAAATTTATATTAAAGACTCAAGATCAAAATCCAATTACTTTCAGGTCCCTAATTTAAATATATAGTAAAACTCTCAAGAGCTTACCATCTTCGTTGATCTACAGTGAGAAGGGCAGTTCCCTTGTTCTCAGAGTAGTTGGCGATCACCACTCCAACAAACAACGTCAGGCCAATCATGCAGCCCAAGAAAATGTAGATGTGAATATATATCGCATGGACCTGGGCAACATCACAAACTTGAAAGTGATATACTAAAAATAAGTTTAATTTATTCTTCTTCTTCAAATCTTGATTTTATCTATGGATTCCAAATAGTGAATAATCATAAAGAGAGGGTAACACTCAAGCTGGTTGAAAATGTGAAGATATTTAAAACCAATCTGGTAACACACATAATTATTTACCAGCAGCACACTCTGTCTAAGGCAAGACTGCCTTAAGATAGCGAGACACTATCTCTACAAGTTTTTAACCAACTAGGTTAGGTAAGTAAGAGCCGTAATGATCCATAACTATCTCATTGCCACACCTACCATATTCAATTCATATTGGATAGCTAAGATATGGGTAAAGCAATGAGAGAGGTATGGTTTATCATTGTGGCCATAAATGTGCCAGGTAATTTCTTTCTTTTGACCGTTGATTTAGTAAATAGTATTATTCTTAAACCTCCTGAGAAGTATTATAAAAAACACCATAGAATAAGGGAAAGCCCTTCAAGGTTACCAGGAAAATTATAGCATTAAAATCCATATTTAAAACACAATGGTCAACGAAACGCATTATTACAATCTTGGGGGCTTACAATAGAGGCCTTCTCTAACAGGAAGAATAGAACACTGACTGGACACTGGCTAGAGATTGACATGACCTGACTTCGAGGCACAGTAAAGCGTTTACTCTACACTTTACCTGGCGAGGCTGTGTTTGACAGTGAAACTTGAAGATAATATTATTTGCTGTGTTCCTTTTGAATATTGTGTGATCTAGAATTTCAAGACAAGTTAAATGCAAGGAGGGCTCCTATTTATAAATTTACAATCATTACCAATCTATACAATACTACAACCAAAAAAGACTAGATAGGGCTTACAAACTAAAATAATCTAAGAAAGCAGACAACATTTAACACATTACACACCGGCATGTCGTTGCATGGTAAACTGTCAGATACAAGACAACTTTATAATATTTTGAATTTTTGCCGTTAGAATACGTTTTGACATGTAATACTTTTTTTGTGGGTTTATTATAGTCATTTATGATCTTTCATATTTTGTATAAACTTTATTTTGTTTTATAGAAGAGAAATAAAAAAAAAAAAGATTGTGTAGTATTTTTTGTACATAAAACTTTTTTTTTAAATAAAAGATTTATACCCATTTTGTTAGAGAAGCTGGAAAAATATATCCTAAATGAATTACAAATTAAATGAAAAAATTACATTTAGGCCTTACAATAATTTATCTTAGTGTAGAAGAGAGCAAAACAATTTTGCACACATATTGCAGTATATTGCAGTTTTCACAAAACCATCTAGTGCTGCCACTTAGTAATTTGATGAACTAAGACAGTCTTAAGAAACATTTACAGAAAACTATACCTGAGCTTATCTCAGGCCATGGCGTAGGTAAACATTTAAAAGAGTGT